>ML817213.1:111593-155069 GCA_009831015.1 Picea engelmannii | reverse complement strand
TTTAATTTTTTAGCCATTTTTGTATAGTTTTTGGCCTTTTTGCTGTGCTGTGGATTTAATCCTTGTGCCATGAATGCCTGTTTTTCTGTGCTGATGATGTGGAGTTCTTGTCGCCCTGTGCGGATGAAATTTCAGTGATAACACATATGAATCCTATTCTTAGTCAGATCTAATATTCTATGCTAGAATAGGATATTTTGATCTCCCGTAGCAAAATGTTGTTACAATAGTTGGAATGGTGCTAGGTTGAGGTGTAGCTGTTACGGCCGGTGTAACAACTTCTTTATTTATCTTCTTGTAACTGTTGTTGTATATTGTTTGAACACCGCAAATCACGGACTGTTTCAACAATGGGATTTGCGGTTTGTTTGACTGTTTCAGCAGCATGGTCTCAAGCAGCAACGATGGTTGGTGCTGGCTTAAGGTACGACTGTTGCGGCCAGTGTAACAACTCCTTCTTGTTACTGCTGTGTGAATTGTTGTTCCAGCATCGCAAATCACGGATTGTTTCGGCAATGGGATTTGCATGCCGTTGACTGTTTTAGCAACGGGTCTTCAAGCAGCAACAATAATCTGCAGTTCAAACTATTTCAGCAACTATATGTTTCTGATCGATGGCTAAGTATGAGAGTAATGTAAAATTACATGTAAAACAAATTAAACATATAGAAAAGAGAAGAAACGTTATATACCTTTGGAAAGATAGGTTAAGGTTATAATGTAGGCTTAAATGTGAGTGGGAAAATGATGTAATGATAGCAAAAAGTATGAACAAAAAGGTACATTATAGGGTCCTAACAATACACAGACAATTCATGGGTAGGAAAAATTGCTCTTTGTATTAATTTCCAAAATGTCTATACAAATGTTTACAAATTTTGGACTGTAACAAGTCTCGGCTCTCTCTCAAGACCTCTTTTCTCTCGTCTCTCCTCCCAACTCTCTACTCTAATTCCTCTAACATTTTTTTACAAAATGAGGGCTCCCATGAGCTTATCCTCAACCACCGTCTCTAAGCTATCGCTATCACGAAGCGGATCCTATAGCTACATTACATAAATGGATGTACATTCCTGACTAATCTGGACTTAGCTGCAGGTAACCATTAAAGGAAACCTCAGCCACTACTTGTACCAAGGTGTGGTCTGGCATTAAAAGCCTTACAATCATTTATTGAAATTTTGAATTTCAAAATTGAGAGGGTTGCACCTCTCCCTTTCTCCATTAATGCGTGTTGGATGTGCTGGCTAAATGGCACGCTATTGATGTGGAGTGATGCTCATGCAACACAAAAACAAGCAAAATGAAAATAACCAAAATGAAAAACAAAAAACAAAATAAAAAATATTTACAAGAGGGTGGATTTGAAATCATCACACGAAATATCTCTTGAGAGACTAAAAGAAAATAGAAAAATCCTCATTAATATGAATGAAGTCCTACTCGTGGCACCTTGGGTCATGGCTAAATTTACAGTTCATATTTACTTATCTCTTTACTTTTCATTTAAAAACATTTCATGATGATACTACGTTTTTTAAAAGATGAGAGAAAAGGGTCAAAGTGGACTTCCTTGACAACAGTCATATTATGGTTCTCTTGGTGCACCCACTTGTTTTCATGATTGCATTATTACAAACAGAAACAGTGAGAAATAAAGCTAAAAGAAAACCTACTCCTAAACCTACTCTAACTACTAAACAAATCAGAATACTACGTGAAGTCATGCTTCCAATGTATCCATCGGAGTAACTCCAATCATGCAGTAGAAACAAAATCAAATATTACTGAAAAGAATGGTAGTATATCGAAAAATGACAAAAATATATCATACTCACCTTTATCACCATCATTCAAAAACAAGGCAAGCATGATCTTACCATTCCTTTGAACATTCTTTTTGTATGAATCCTCCATCCATTCTGCAATTTTGTCATTATATGGGTTACAAAATATGAAAAAATGAAATTATGAAGCTTGTGAGAGTTATGGGGACCTAACATAAGCATCAACCTAAACTGAAGTGCCCCATCCTCCTAAGAATTTTCCTTTCGTTCCATATTTTCTTCATCTGAAGGATATAAAATAAGTGTGTTAAAGTTACCTCCTTGATCGAGTCTAAATAAAGTGAAGATAATCTTACCATTCCCTAGAGACGTTTCAAGATATGAATACTCCAACCAATCTGCAATCCTATCATAATACATGAAATTACTAACATGGGATTGTTTTAAAGAATTCACATGCGACAAATCTTCCTGATGAGAATAAAGTATTAGACTATCAAGGAAATAATCTTGTAAAAAGGTCGGATCAAGATGGCGAGAACTTATCATTATTCTCGATCGAAAAAGAAATGTCTCATTCTCTTGAAACTTTCCATTGAACTTAGCTATTTCAATATTGACTATTTGAGGTGAACTAAATGGAATGACCAACATTTTTGAATAATCATCATTGATAATAATATTTGGTGGATTATACTTTTCAACCTAAAATTGATCATGGAAAAATTTAGATCCTTTTTTAATCACAAATTGAGATGAATCAATGGAAGATGCAATTTGAGACTCTTTCAAATCATTTCTTGATTTATCCATGGATAATTGATGAGAATAAGAATTAATATGTTCATGGGTAGAATTATTTTCCTCTTTATATTCTATTTGGTAATCTCTTTGTACCTGATTATATAATGTTAAATTCTCTCCATGGTAATATGGAACATGCAATTGCACAACATTAGGATAAAAAATATCAGGGTACAAGGAATAATATGTAGAAGAATTGAGGAGACGAAATGCATCTCTTGAAATGATAGGTATATGCGTTTTGAAATCTGGTTTTGTCCCCTCTCCTTGTATAAACCGATCAATCTCTGTTGTATTATCTTTTAAAGAGTACGAGATAGATTTTAAGAGATAATTTGGTTGATTGTGTAAGGGAAAATTTGAGAGAAAATCACTTGATATAGAAGATTGCCTAATGAATTTGTGTCCCACTGATTGATCATGGATTTGTTCAACTAAATTAGGGGAAGATTTATCATCCACATGATAATCAACTTCACATTCGACCTCTTTTACTTTAGAAACAGTTATAAAATCTATGAGAGTGTGACAACTGTCATATTTTAAAGTCAAGGTTCCTTATTTGACAAGAGGAGACATCATTGACAAAGAATGATTAGCAGTGACAATTGCATTTTGTAAAAGATGATGTTGCGCATGGTTTGCCAAAATGAAAGAAGTTGACAAAAATTGTGGTGCTTCAAAATCTTCAAGATCAACATCAAAATTTGAACCATCTTGAGATTGAGTGTTAGTGCTCAATTCAGATTGGTTAACAATTAATTGATCTTGCTTGAATGAGAGAGAAACGATATATTCAAACCATTCATTAATAAGCAACATTTATTTCAAATGGAATCTAGTACAAACATGAATGAACCTCATTCCAAAATCATTGAATGATTCACCATTTTCTTTCCTTAAGTGACTTAATTCTTCACTTCATTCATTGTAATCATAGTTGTTAAAATCTGATAAAAACTCAAGTACAAACTCAGATAAAGAATGAATAGAATTATCCCAAAAATATTCAAACCAATATTTAACCCGACCTCAGAAGGTGAGAGCGAACAATCTGCATGTAACATTAGGATCAATGATCTTATGTCTTAAACATTTATATAAAAAAATTAGAAATATGGTCTACTGCATATGTGTTCCCTTCACCATCAAAGGTGAGTTCTGAAAAGAGATCAGTTGTCTTGTTGGAAACAACTGGTAATGAGACATTAAAAGCATTTTCCAACACAGTGATTTGGGCAGGAGCCATGAAAAATTAAGAATTTGAAGAGATTGACTCCAAATAGTTATCTTGTCATCTAACCTGCCTTGTAGTGCATTATAAGATGACATAGAAGAAGTATTTATAAATCTGAAATTATGAAAGGTTGAGGGGTGAAACATTTAATCATTAAATTTACCTATGGCCCTCCTTCTAGTTCCATTTTTACCTGGAACAGTTTATGGGAAAATGATTTGCAGAACTTTATGGAACATCTTATAACAATTTGGCTTTAGACCTATGTGAAGGTTGTCTCATTGATATTATGTCTCTCTTATCTTGGAATTGTAATGTGTTATGTAACTTTAGTCTGTATGACATATGATATTCCATTTTAAATTGATATTTTAAATGTTGTCTTTAATTTACTGTTCCATATGTGATAAATGTGATTATCAGTCTCAATTTTGATATCAGGGTTTTCTTTGATGTTTTAATTTATACATAAATATGAATTTTTTACACAAAGATTTCTCTGATTGTAATCATTCGTAATCATAAGACTACGGGATCACATGTGTTCAATATTCTGTTATTAAACCATGGCTGCCAGTACATATCTTGAATTTATTCAAGAAATGTTTTGCCATAATCCTACTGCAGATTTCTTTCAGAAGGCGAGTTAGCTGGATTCTTTTGTTCACATAGAGGCTCAGACACAATTAACAAACTAATAACAGGTTAGCTTCTCCTGCTTCTAATTTTTCGTCATTTTATTTACTAATGGAACAAGATAGTCCTTTGATTGTCTTTTGACCTTCGAACTATCCTATTTCTAATCATTCTTTACTCATGATTCTTAGATAGATAATTATAAATAAAAATATAAATAAATATGTGCTTTCTTTATCTACGTTCGAGAATGATTATAAAACATTAATTTTACAAGTTTTCACAAAAATTTATAACCTGTAATTATGATGTTTATAAATGACATATCTATATTTATCTTTTTGTTGTAATATATTTGTAAATATTTAGATGAGAGTACATATTATATCTATTATAGTTTTTTAACATTAGTTAGTTTATTTTCTTCTTTATTTTAGGACCTTAGATTGGCTAATGGAGCCATTAAACCTGTCAAAACAGGTTACACCAAATGCCTTTGGTTATTTAGACAACCCTAGACCGAACTTGTCCTTCCAGTTGACGACCAGTTACTTATGCCCATCAACAAATGGCGCTAAAAGGAGGGAATACAACCACTCACAACTGAATTGTTTATTTTCAAAAATTAATGAAGTTTTTCTTTCTTTACAAAATAAATAGGAAAGAGATACTAATCATCTAAATTGAACATGTTCCATCTCAGAAAATCAGCATCAAGTTCTACCATGTCCTGAAAACGAAATAGGAACAACTAATTACTAATTTTTAATTTAAAAGAGACTTGAATTCAAACTAATTTTTAGAAAAAGATAATTTATAGGTTTTTGTAGCTAGTCTAAAATAGTAAAAATACAAATAGAAAATTAAAATCTATCTATTTTATTTTTCCAACCGAATCAAATAAAAAAAGAATCAAAAAATACTTTTACCATTTCATAGTTTAGACAAAGAAGCATATGAATTTATGAAGGTGTTAAAATTAGTTTTTAGCAAACACATTATCAGCCTTCTCAATTTGTTTGCCAAATTAAAACCGAATTACCCTGTCCCTCATGCTTGCGGTTTTTATTCACAATTGATTTGTTAATGAAACCATGATTTGGCTCATTAATAGGAAGGTTTTTATCCTTTAATACATCTAAGACTTCCTCCAATGATTTTCTGGACATGAAATCAGACTGTTGATTTCTCCCAATGGGTTTCGAACTGCAACAAAGAGTAGATATGTGATAGCATAGTCTTTTTGTGGATGAACACACAGTTTTTCGACAGTAGGGTTAGACATGAAAGAGATGGATTTTTTATTGAGATGGAGAGGCAATTCTACTGCAGTCTCATAAACAAAAGAAGAGAATATATAACTTGGAACGTAACAAAACCAATAACAGGATTGGATCTCTGAGCAAAACTAACAAAAATGCTTACCTCAACCGCAAAGAAATTCTTAGATTTTTCCCTCCAAAGAACGAGATATATCTCTAAAACTGTATCATTTTTGAAGAACATGCCCACAAAGAAGGTAAATGACCTCATTTCCTAAATGGGTTTTGGCTAATTCATAATGGTTTTCTCAGAAATGCTCCCGCAAAAATGTGTCTCTTGCAGGCAATTACGAGTTTTTAAAACAAAAAAGAACTCAAAATCATTTGGTTGGATTCACATCACAGGTGCCAGAATGAAACAAGGATAATTCAAAATAGTTTTAGGTTTGAATAGTAGGAGCAATAGGATCATATCTGAATGGATAAAGGGCAACAAACCATAAAGAATCCCCTGTGTTATTATAGCATGAACATCAAGGGTTTGGTCATGAAGCTTTACCATTCCTGGTAATGAAAACCTGACAAACAAAATCAAAAAACTATACCCATAATGAAAGGATCATTAAATAACTATGCCAGCAAGGTGAATTAAGTACAAAGTACAACAGTTTCACATTAATTCTCATGACTACTAGCACGACCATTGTTTTTGCAAAGGGTAAAAATATACCAAAACAAAAATCCTCATAATTCAAATGCAAACCATATAAGCATATGAAAATTATATCAATACTCAAAACATCCCAAATATAAGTCATTCAAGTGTTGGATTTAAATTGGATATAAGCATGATAACTCTTAAAAGAAAACCTTGTATAGAAAATATAATACCAAGTTAGGTTTTCATGTTTGATTCATGCTTTCAGTCATGAATCAACCATGAAAACAAAACGAAAATGCAAACTTAAAGAATTAATGAATGTCTTTTCTACTCCAGCAATCGTCTCAGAATGATAATGTTTACAAGAATGAGGTGAAGGAAGCTATAGAGAATGTAATTTCCTGTTCACATAATGAAATCATGTGGGGCTACCAACAATGGCAACTTACTAGGCGAAGCAGTTATCTCTACATCCCCAAAATTTCATGTTAGGATGAATCAAAAAAATGAAGATTTAAGAAGCAACTGACAACACATCAAGCATGAAAAACTCAGGGGATAACATAGTTCAACATCAGATGTGTTTCTGTCAAAAATGTAATATGGTATCAGATCTAGATTTTGAGAGGAACGATGTTTATACAACTGACTCCGATATTGTTGACATGGCCACTGCTGCTAGTAGGTGTCCATAGCGTTGGTAGGGGTGTCATTTAACCCACTCTAACACCTCTATCCTGTCCAAAATTTGTCCATTCATGATGAAGAGCATCTTTATTCATAGATTAATTTTAGAGGGCATACCTGATAATTTTCTTGATTCCGGCATTGCTTCGCTGCTAGCATGCCTATTCAGTACCCTGACGAAGTTGCCTTGGTATCATGGATGCATTTACCCACTGCCAGCAGACCTGTTCAGTGTCTCAGTGGGTTTACAAACACTTCCCACACTCAACTCTCTAGAATTAATTTACAAATTTGCAGAAACTTTATGATATTCAAGAGAGCGGGGTGATACTGAAAACTTTAGATTTTATCAAACATAAATTGTTCTTATATAATTCATCTATTTTCATGCTGAAAACTTCATATTTTATCAAAAAGAAAATCTTGTATAGAAAACTTCAGATTTTATCAAAAATAAAACATTGTATAGAAAATATAATACCAAGTTAGGTTTTCATGTTTGATTCATGCTTTCAGTCATGAATCAACCATGAAAACAAAACAAAAATGAAAACTTAAAGAATTAATGAATGTCTTTTCTACTCCGACAATCTTCTCAAAATGATAATGTTTATAAGAATGAGGTGAAGGAAGCTATGGAGAATGTAATTTCTTGTTCACATAACAAAATCGTGTGGGGATGCCAACACACACATCCTCTGAAACTCTTATCGGCTTCATCTCACACACCCCAGATCATAACAGTTGCACAGATGTGACACAATAATTCTTCAAAAAATCTCATCGTAAGGCATTCAATGTTCCCTGGCATGTTTTGGCTCACTGCCTTGCTCCATTATAAATTCTAGATGTTCTATATGTATTCTACCCACTAACTGAGCTTATGAACCATTGTTGGCTCATCTCGTGAGCCCAATTTTATCAAAATATTTTCTTTGGGCCTTTGTCAAGTCATCCATGCATAAGGTAGATACATTGTCGTACCATGGGAACTCCCCAAAATGAAATACAGGGCCTGTGAGGTAGCCGAATTTCCATGCTTGAGACACAAAATGTCTGGGACTCGTTCTTATTTGCAGCGGGTGTTCCCTAGGCTTCAAAGGAATATTCCTACCTTCACATGGAAATGATGGTGTCGCCCCATGCGGAGGTTGAAGTGGAAGAAGTTACGTTGAAAGGGCACAAGTTGGAAGCCACGCTTCCTCAACAACAAATACCACAGAGAAGAGGAAGCCCTAGGAAGAGTAAGAAAGTAGGAGGGGAAAGCCAAATACTGATTGGGTCATGCGCAAAATCATCCGTTGAGGAGTTCCTAAAGCATGCTATCTGGCTAGAGCCTATCAAAACTACCAGTCGAGGAAGCCGGAGCCAAACGTGAAGGACAGAAGCCTCGAGCTCTAACATTTGTGGACCTAATCAGCAACTGGAGAAGGAACAACTTGCCATAGCTGAACTTTACCAGGAAAATAGAGAGTTACGATGGCATTTGGCGACAAAGAACCTTGAAGTTCCAGCACCAAAGGGTCATGAAGGGAATGCAACCTAGCTCAAGAGGAAACTTCAGGAAGCACAAGATACGATCGTGTAGCTACACGAAGCGCAAAGGGTGTCATGAAAACACCTTAGGGAGCACGAAACAGTCGGGGAGAAAGTTCACATGAAGAAGAGGTATGATTGGTGAACTCCATTTTGTATTCTTAGACATGATGCAAAATTTTGATAGTTTTCCCTTTTCTTATGAAAATTTTTCACGTTCTCAATGTAACCGAGGTGGTTGGCCAAAAGGTGTAGGTAGTGTCTATTGTATGTAACCTGAGCCTGATTGAAATCTAATATAGAAAGTATCAAAATTTTGATGAAAGGATTCTGGTCATAGCTGTTGAATGCATTGTTTTTCCTCTTTGTGTGTGAATCTATTGTATTCTTTGTCTGAGCTTCTTGTAAGTTAGCCCCGATTTTTTACTTAGTGTTTCTCCGAGTTGTTTTGTATTTTTATTTATATCCTTTTGCAAAACATCCGGCACTGATCAACTTCATCGTATGATGTTGACATGGCACCAATGGCTTGGGATACATGGTACTAAAGACTGGGAACTCATCTTTTGGGTAATAGTCGAACTCAGGAATTTGTTCAAGTTGAGCGCTCCATGCTTAACTTGGGACTGCCAAGGCCAAAAAAGTATGAGGGATCAGCCTTCAAAAATAAAACTAATGCATATCTTCTTTGTGGGTTATCGTCCTTGAAAACCCTCGATGCCAAAAACATTTTAGAAGTCGACGATCAACGATATCGTTCCTTTATTCATGCAACGTCTACTCTTTTCGCTCCTTACCGACGCTGAAGGAAATCGGTTGTCGAAGATATCCTTGCATGATGCTTGTCACGAAAGAGAAAATTCCGCTTGTCGATACTGACAAATATTGAAACTCAATGACCTTGGTTCTCTTGAGTGAATTCTTTTCATCTCTAATTCTTTTCGATGCTGAATTTCTTAAGCGCACCACGGAAAAATTTTGACTGTTGATTCTTTAATTTAAATGTTAGTCTTTTAAGTTATGGTTTTTTCACATGTTCAAGCAAACTTTGAAAGACTTAAATGATATTCTAAATGGTAACCATGTGAAACATTTTCCACAATGAAGACGAATCAATCAGTGCAAAAAATCGAGTGGTACCCGAAAAGTAAAATTGTACATAGACTTTTTTAGGGTGTGTCGAGTGCTCAAGAGGAAGCTGAATGTAGGACCTAATCACCTGTCAATGGTAATGAATGGAGAAGAACCTACCAATTTGGAAGACAACTTCCCTGTTGCACAGTTATTTTCAATCCAAATAGATGATGAATATTTCTCTGATATTATTGAATACTTGAGTACATGGATAGCACCCCAAGAGTTTAACACTACATAAAAGAAAAATTTGGTAGTCAAAACTATAGAATATCATCTGATTGTATGAAACTTATATAAAATTGGAGAAGATAACATTTTGAGAAGATGTGTACTAATACATGAAAGACATATAATTTTGGTAGAAGCTCATGAGAGAATAGCTAGAGGACACTATGTAGGAAAATATACCATGTAGAAGGTATTGCGCGTAAGACTATGGTGGCCAACAATTCACAGAGATGCTAAGGAATATTTCCAAAGATGTGATGTATGTCATAGGGTTGGTAAACCTAATAGAAGGGATGATATGCCCCTAAGACCATAAGTAATTTTGTAGGTATTTGAAAAATGGGAAATAGACTTTGTGGGACCAATTAATCCACCAACAAAAAGGTCAGGAGAAAGATATATCATCACTGCAATAGAATACTTAACAAGGTGGGCAGAAGAAATACCAGTAAAAGACTGCAGTGTAGAGACAACAACACATTTCTTGTTTGAGCAAGTAATCACTAGATTTGGTTGTCCAAGGATTTTGATAAGTGACCAAGGAAATCACTTTATCAACAACACTATCAAGGCTATGAATGAGGAGTTCTAAGTCTATCATCAAAAGATTAAACCATACCATCCTCAATCAAATGGAACGGTAGAAGCCTTCAATAAGATTCTAGAGAATGCTTTAATAAATATCTACAATGCCAACAGGGATGATTGGGATTTGAAAATACCTGCAGTACTATGGGCATACAAGACTACATGTAAGAAGCTGACAGGAAAAGCACCATTCAAGTTGGTGTATGGGCAAGAAGCAGTGGTACCATTGGAATTCCTGGTAACTAGTTTGCACATAGCAGCAATCACCAACATGACAGAAAGAGGTGCAGTAAAGGAAAGGATAAATCAACTAATGAAGATGGAAGAGGATAGGATTCTGTAAAGATTTCATCAAAATGTATAGAAAGCAAGAGACAAAGCTTGGCATGACAGGTATCAAGAGGAAGATTTTCAAGGAAGGAGACCTAGTCTTGCTCTATGACAATAAAGTTTTGAAACATCCTAGTAAATTCATAATGCATTGGCTAGGGCCCTATGAAGTAAATACCATTACAGATGGAGGACATGTACAACTAAAGGATCTCACAGGAGTAGAGCTGAAAGGATTGATCAATGGGAGTTGACTGAAAATGTATAGGGACAATCGACCTCCTAGCACTTAAAAGTTACAGTGCAGTAAGAAAATGTGTACATATTGTATATAGTAGATGTTAGAAGAAAAAGACAAAAATTCATAAAAAGAAGAAATGTAACAAAAAGGCAAAAAGATAGGATCAGATTAGAAGTTCTGATGTAATAGAATTATTAGCACTAATAGTGCTCCGTAGAAAAAACAGTGTTGAAGACACTGCATGCTAGAAAATAATCGGTAGACATAAGAAGTGGAGCGCACAGAGAAAACATGAAAAAGTGACAATTATCAATGTGAAACAACTGTCAATACACTATCCCATTATAAAGTTGGAAAAATGGGGGAAATTTGGTCATTTGTGTTTTTTCGCTAAGGAGAAGAACAAAGAGCAAGAGTTGAGAGCGAGAGAGGGCGAGGTTATAGAAACAAGTGGATATTTGGGGTCAATAGTTCAAATTTTAGCAGGATGTCACCATTGAGAGTTGGAGCGTTGAGTAGGTTCGGGAAGAATACGAGGAGTAATGCTCAAGTGACACAAACAAGGATGCAAGAGATGACTACATTCATGGAAGTGGATTATATTTACATGTCGGATTATGAGAAGACTACCACACATGCAGAGGAGGAACAAAACCCAGCACACAAGGCCATCCAACCAAAGGAGGACACAAAGAGGACATAATCTGACACATCCAGAGGAAAAGGGCCGCAACAGGGAGAACATGCCATAGATTCAGTGCAACAGGGACTAGATCCAGAAGAAGAGCATGAAACAGAGCACCACGGCATACCAGAGGTTAGGGTGTTGTCCCCGCAAGGGAATAAGAAGGAACGAGATAAGAGAAGTACATGAGGAATATCACGCATATGGGTGGAATTGACAATCGTGATGCCAAAAATCCCCAAGGGACTGAGGGATGATGATGAGATGATGGGAGGAGTATATATCATCAAATATTCTTATCACGATGTAGTAGATGCAATAAAACTCCCATATTTGGTGCCACAAAACTATTTGGAGAGCAGGGGAGAAGGACCATCTGGCGCGCCACTGTTTGAGCCTGTGTAGTGGATCCTAGGGCTTTACAACATGAGAATAATGAATTTACTAGATATATCGCACTTCGGGCATGGTAAACACATCAATGGATGTGTGAAGAAACTCCTAGCAAGGGTGCATGGAGGAATTCTATGGATGGATAGGCCAGTGCCTATCAACGTTGATTGATCGCAGCAATCATGGGGCTACCAATGGAAGGGGAGAAGCCAAACAAGTACTAAGAGAACAAAATGAAATTGAAATCCATATTCGATGAAATCAAGGAAAAGTATGGCGCAAAGAGAGGTAACGTGGGAATTAGGATCAGTGACATCAATGATCCTGTAACGAGATTTGCAACAAGGTTGTTAGGTTTCAAATTAATGTGCAAGTGCAAAAAGGAGGAAGTAACAGTAGGAGTGGTAGTAGCTGCACCACAGTGCATGAAGGGGAAATCGATGATCTGGGCCCCTTATCTACTTAAATTTTTCTTGGAGGATTGCAAGGAAATGCAATATTGGGGCTCTGAGTTCCACTATTTGTGGTTACTCGTCCTCATTGCATTGGTAGGATGGAAAGAACCAACATACAATATGTTTCTACAGAGGACAGGAAAGTGTGGCGCAACCTGCTACACGTTGCTTTGAAGCAAAATAGACCCAAAGGAAAATAAAATAAATAGTGACATATTCGTTATGTACTTGATGGAGATCGAGAACTAGCTAGAAAACACATGGAGGATTTCCCTAGAAACTGTCCAGGATTTTGGATAGATAGAAAATTTCCAAGCATCATGCCACAGCATGTGGCTATAGGAAAAGAGGGATCCAACTAAAGAGTGGCTACAATTGAGTTACTATATGATGACACAAGACATCTAGATGGAGTTCAAGGAGTGGCATGAGGAGTGGAAAGTGCCAATGATCCCAAAAACAACACCAAAAGTACAAACTCATATGCAAGGTAGAACAGTCCCTGCACAATAGACATGCATGAATGACGCTAGTAAGAAGAAGAATATGACACAAGTTCCAATGGGGACAATAAACCCCATTCAAAAGAAAAGTAGGACACAAAATAAATCATAGCGTGATTCTACATGAGATCCACTGTGCACAGAGAAGGAACCAAGGGAAACAACATAATAGGTGAGCGCAGAAGAGGTATAGACAAAAACATAAGATATACTTGTGGGGTAAGACATTGGGCGGGAGATAGGCATGGATACACATATTCCTGAGGCATCTGAGCCATCATATTCCCACATAAAGAAGATATAGGAGAAAGCAAGTGGCTCCAGGAAGAAGGTGGAGGTCCACAGAAAACCACAGGAAACATCATTGACAGTTGTGATGTGGAGCTGATAGACACTACAATTGAAGATTGACTGTCAGATTTATGGGAAAATTATGAGAACCACAGGGCTTCGATTATGGAGAAAATACAGGAAGTGAAAACTACGCTGGAGCAGTTGAAGATCAGGGCAAAGCAACAACAGAAAGACAAACCAGTGAAGGCCATGGAAGGAGTCCCTACTAAAGAAACAATGTATATCATAGCGCATGGGAGCTCCAAATTTATAATAACACTTGAGATGTTGTTTATTGATGAGGATACAACACAAAATACCCTAAAAGACATTGAGACATTGGAATTGGCATTTCCCAAGATTCCAAAAAAGGCGCTCTATAAATTACAGGTTATCATGCAGGAAATCCAGTCTAGGGAAAGGATTGATGCGACGAACTTACAATTGGCGTAGGAAGAAAACACCGCACTGAAGGAGGAAGTTATCCTAGAAGGGAAGGTGAAGAAGTTATCATAGAAAAAATTCGACAAGATGGAGAAACAAATAAATGTAGTATTTCAATCCATTTCAGACAATGCATAATCAAATAAAGCATCTTTGGAAGAGAATATAAGGAAAATAGTGCAGGCTATGGAGCAGTATAAGGACCAAATCAAGGAGATGGGAGAATGTGTAGTACCTACTACTCCTCCGTAAGTCAGAGCACAAAGAGAGCAGGAAAAAACAACATCCGCAAAGAACATCGTGCAAAATATACATAGAATGACAAAGATGTTGGAAAAGAGTGCCCAACTATGGACGCAACTCTTAGAGGATGGGATCCTACAAGAAATGCAAGGGAAGGAAGAAAAATTCCATGCAACAATGGAAGAGGCAAAGTAGCTATACAAGACATTGTCACTACATAATAAGATCAAGACTACCGCAGAAATGAAGAGCCTACAGGCAGAGGAAAAAGAGGTGCAAGCACAGAAGATGGCAAGACATGATCAATTGGAGCCCTCGTAGGAGAATGTGTAGCAGATGGTCATGGAAATTGACGTAGTGAAATTGTGCATAGAGTATATAGTCTTGGAGGGGGGAGAGATATTAATACCTCCAGTCACCACACATGTGGTAGAGGCCATGACAGAGAAGAGCAACCAAGCTCAGGAGCAATGCCAACGGATAACAGTGATGTATGAAACATTGGCACAGGAAGTGAAAGATGTTGGAGCCCGTGAGTGACTCGAGATGAGTCATGATGTCAGTGTTGGGGGCCTATTGGTGTAGGCCAATTTTGGGAAAAATCAAAGAAGTTTTGAAGGAATAAAAGCACTGCCGGAAAAGAGGGGAGCGCGCCAGAAATAAAGGAAAAGCAATGTTGGAAAAAGAGGAAAATAAACACGTGCAAGGAAAGCATGCAAGGCATGCATGCAAGAAAACCTAACCACATTAGGGTTAGATTTTTTGTAGGATATTGTAATGGCCGATGAGCTAAAAGCTAATATACATAAGTACCTAGGAGGTCTAGGTTGGGGGTTGGTGTTTTTGGTAGTTTTTTTAGTTGCTAAGTTTCGATCTGTTTAGTCAAGGAAATTATTGTAAGAGCGTTGATGGGTGTTCTATATGCACTAAAAACCCTCAATTAAATTGTCAACCTGGGGTAAGTAAACTTAGAGTTGTAGCAAAATATATGCCAAAGGTAGAAGGGATAGTAGGAGTATAGTCTAACTAAGGAAGGTAGCTATCTAAGGCTAATCTACTCAAGCAAACCTATCTAAGGAGAAAACCCTACTAAGCAACTTTAAACTAGGTAACCTAGGTACTTTTGGGCCAAGGATCAATGGACAGTTCTAAGAAAACAAGTGAAAACCCTATTTCAAGCAAACTAGTTCATAACAATAAACAATAAACAACTATTTAAACATAACAATAAGAAAAAAACCAAAGAAAACTTATTTTAACTTGCCAACCTATATTCAATGAGCAACTACCCTATGAAAGCAAGTAAATAGACAAGAAAGCAACTATTCTACTAAAGCAAGCAAACAAGTAAGCAAAGACAACTAACTAACCTATTAAAGCAAGTAGACAAGTAAGCAAAACAACTAGCTAACCTATTAAATAAAATAGACAACGAACTACTCTAAGATAACTTCTACTATGCGTAATCAAATTAAAACTTCTCATTGAACAACTATCTAGCCTAAGAGGCAAGTGGACTATACTCTTAAAACTTCAAAGCTATTTCTAATTGATGAAAGGAAATCTATTTTATTGAAAGAAAGAAGAACTAACAACTAACCTTTAATCTATGATAAGCAAACTATTCTCTAACCTATCAAAGCAAAAGACTATCTATCCTACAACAACAATTAAACTATCTTTTAAACTATGAAAGAAAGAAACTATCTCTTCTGATCTACAAAAGCAAGAAACTATCTTTTCTGGTCTATGAAAACAGGAAACTAGTCTTTTAAACAATTCAAATATAATGTTGGTGGTTGTGTGAATGTCTCTGGTGTTGTATGATATCTCGATGGCACTTGACAACAAAGGATAATTCAAGTGGTATAAGCTCAACACTAATCTTAATAGAAAAGTGAAAGGTATGGATTAAACAATCCAATGAGAATTTAACCATGACAAAAGCAATCGTCAATTACCCTGCATATTCATTTATTAACCATCAACAATATAACGAGACCATCATTTTACTTCTATACTATGTAAGAAAAATTCATACTTAAACTCAACTATTAACTAAGAAATACAATTGCAATTTAACTCTAGGAAAGAAATTACATAAATGAAACTATGTTATATCTATTCTAACAATTCAAACTGTAATAAGAAAATGACATTAAAAAGTAAACTACCAAATGTATTAGCCAATAACTAAGTAAGCAAGATCTATATAAAACTGAAATAAGCAATCTATCATTAAAAACTGAAATTAACTCTATCCATCCATCAAATCCTTGTCAAAGAAAATCCAAACTAAAACTGTGTTCTATTATATTTAAAACTCTATTTTAAATTTAATTCTAAAATCATAAATAAGAGCATAATCTAATATCTAATTGCACATGGAGTTAGTCTAGAGATTTGCAAACCCATTCCTAACTATAAGATCAATGCATGCTAACACAATTCATCATACTAACATGCAAAAGAGAATCAAAGCAATTAAATTATAACAGCAAACTAATTAACACAATAAAAATGCATGTACAGGAAATAAAGAAAACAACTAATATATAAAATGAAAAAACAAACTAAATAATTGTTACTAGACTGTTGGTGTCCCCCCCAACAATTTTTGGTCACTTCCTAAAAGAACACCATGTATTCAACAATTCGAATTCACCATGAAAACTCAAAAACGCAGTTCTTGTATAATCTGGCAATGTAAAATAGAAAAATAGAGTAAAATTGTATTTTTATCTATCACACAGATGCTTCTACTACTTCACTTATGTCTAACCACCACAGTGGTATTTATAATGTTTACAGACCAAGTGGTCAACCACAGGAGGGTTGAACCACTTCTAAATTCGACAATTTTCATTAAATGATGCCCTAACTGTTAAAACATAGTGAGCCAATAATCGCCCTCTTGAACAACTAAAAATGAGTTGTCGGAAGTTCAGTAGGTGGAGGGGGCAAGCATGAACAAAACCCATGTTCTCGATTGTCCCATCACTGGCCACCAATACCATAACCGCCAAGTTTCCCTCTGTTTTTGTGCAATACGCAGTGTTGGATGCAGTGCCAGATCGGGTACCAGAACGAGTGTTGGAAGGAATGTCAGAAGCATAAACATGGTGCGTTTTCACCCTGTAACACCAAAAATGGTGAAACAGATCCTTGGAAGTGTAATAACATGATGAATTATACTCAATGTAATCATTAAACATGAATCATACATACCTAGTGTCGATCATACCATTTTGGCATAAAATTCTTCAAAAAGCTCCTTCAAAACGTGAAAAATGCATATGTACATTTGGCAAAAAAGTGTCTAATAACTATCATAAACTGATCATATCTTGGGCCCAACATTACCCCCACACTTACAATTTTTCAAGTCCCACTGCAAACAAAAAGAAGTTACCCCTCGTGACTATGCTTGCTGAGGAGGATCAGCTTTGGAAGCTTCTCCTTCTTGTTGTGAAGACTTAGCCTTGTGCCTCTTGTGTTTCTTCAGTTGTGCTCTGAGGGTTTGGTTAGATTTGGTCATCTCATCGACCAACCATTGAAGGGAGTTAACTTTTTCCTAAAGGACTGCATTATCATGGTGAAGTTGTGTGTCTATTGTCTTCCTCTCTTCCAATTATTAGAGAAGATGATGGTTTTATTTTTGTAGCTTCTCTATGGTTGGGGAAGAATCAGTGATCTCTGAGGAAGGCTCACATCCTTTGAGGGATGTGGACAATCTAGAGTAGGCATGGGTGAAGTAGGAGTGATGGGGGATTGGTAAGGAGAGGTAGGCTCTGATTTTGTCTTCCTTAGTGGCTCTAATCCATCCATAGAAACTTCCCTAGGTCTCTTGTGAGGGCTCTCAAGATTGGAGGAAACTTGGATATGATCCGAAGTAGGCATGGGTTTTGCATAAGGTTTGGTTCTTGTAATTTGGGTATTCTTTCGAAAGGGTCATTTACATAATCGATTGGCTCCCCTCCTATTTGTGGGAATAATGGGAAAGTCTTGATGAATTACTTCTTGGGGCTTCTTAGGTGTAGGATCAATAGAGAGTGAAGGCATTGGGGGGTTAACAATAGGCTTCTTTTGGTCTTTGTTCTAGGTCTTTTTACCCGATGAAGAAGTAGGGATATCAACAAGATTTTTGTATTGTTTCAGAAAAGAGAGGGTTTGTGCAAGGGGGTTTGGATTTCTTGGAGAGTGAGGTTTGGATGGAGAGATAGTTTTTAGGCTAAGTGGCTTTTTGTTGGTCTTAACTGTCAAGTGAGGGTTTGCAAATTGGTAGATAAAGGCATCCTAAGTTTTCCCCTGTTTCTCTAGTTTGGCTAGAACAAGGAGTTTGATCAAGCCATGGTGAAAGAGACTGTTGTGGGGGTTAGTCACATTCTTCCTCACTTGAGAGGACATCTTCTCCAACCTTTTGAGAAAATAGAAGGGGAATTTCAAAGGTTTGTTGAATAGAAAATGAGCCAACAATCTGAAATCACAATCTTTGAAGGTGGAGTATCTACCTTCACATGTAATTAAATTTGTGATGACGATGAGGGGGTTAATCAATTCCACCTTTATCCACTCCGTGGCATACCCTTTTTCTCCTTAAATGCTCTCGAATTCGAGCTTAAACACCCTGCTATAACTTGAGCGCGACAATTGGTGGTTTTTGAACCATCTATTTCCCATTCTTGGGAGCTTTGTGGCTACAGCAATGGACTCTTCTGAGACTTCAAAGGACAATTACCCTACATGTGTTGTCTTCCCATTGAAACTGAAGGTGAATTGCATGGAGAGGCCATCATCGTGGCCTTGTAAGCTAGAGAAAATGCCCCCTAGCTTGCACACAAAAACACTTCTCTGCATTGTGAAAATTCAAGAATGGAAAAAAAATACGCATAGGAAGAGGGATTGTACCTCCTGGGCATTGTGGCAGAGGAAAAATGCACCAGGCAAGGGTGTAATCGAGCTGAGATATGGCATGAATTGGGCATAGGCCGAACACGATTTGAATAGGGGACGAAATGGCAGAGGTTAGGCGCGATTCCTTAACGCAGGGCAGAGAAATTGGCAAGGGCGAATTGAGATAATGGTTACCTAGCCTGATTTTGAATGCACCTATAGTGGAGTAGGTTGCACACATGTGCGCATAAGCTACCATGTGTGGAGAATTCAAATTTGACGGCTCATTTTTGGAGCAATGTAATGATGTGTGGTTAGATCAATTTCCAAGTCTTTTGACTTGGACATTTGATCATAAACATATGAAGCATCTACAATCAATGTCTGCAACCAATTCAGTTGAATGTAATTGAGTTCTAGTTACTTGGAATCTAGGATGGTTACTAGTCTCTAATTCACATGGTACTTCGTTCGGAACCTCATACGAGATCTCATACAACACCTCATATGGTACTTCATCCGGTACCTCTGTGTTAAGTACATTTTCACTTCTTATAATGGATAGCCTACAAATTTGAAGTGTTTTTGACAATCACAGTGGTAAATGAGCAGAGGCAGAATGTTCCCTTGTTGTTGATTTTAATTTCATGCTCACTCAATCCTCTTGCATATGACATATAATTCCAAACCTACAATGAACAGGTTATAGCAAGTAAAAACATGTATTGTCAAACCTACAATGTACAACTTGTAATGAAAGATAAACCGATAAAAGTAATCTGGTTTGTTAGGCATATCTTCGGTAATTTATAGCACACAGGAGTTTAGCACTTTTAAAAATAAAATGACTATTAATGTAATAACCTGTATCATGGTAATAATACAAAAATTCTTGCAAAGACTTATTTCTCTAGGCAATGATCATTTTTCAGCTCATGAACCCCTCCCCTACACCTAAGTATTGTGACACCTCACAATCAAAAGTATAGGAAACCAGTCAATATCCCCCAATAGCCAAAGATTTATAGTATGTCAAGTGTAGAAATAAATGTCACAGAATGGTCTGACGAGACCGTTAGAAGATGGTCCCACCTATAGGATAAGAGATCCTATATATAGATAAGAAGAGGTAGGCAAGAGAGTTTCAAGATAGTCTTAGAGTTATTTCCCAATGGAAAGTTTATGGAGTTCATTAACCTTAGCTTAACCACACATACTTCATGTCATCTTTGTCTGCAAGTAATGTCATACATCAGGACAAGTTTAAATTTATTATTTATTTTTGTCATATTACCATCCTCACTAGGTAGAATGCCCCGCTGCTAGCAAGCCTGTTCAGTACTCTGACGGGTTTACCTAGTCATACCACAGGCCGGTACCCACTATCAGTAGACCTGTTTAGTATCCTGGCGGGTTAGCCTCTTAAAACCTCAGAGACTGGCCCTCCATATTTTAAGATTTTAGTATAAGATTTCTTGTGCAAGAAGATGGGGGAACAGCTCTGAAAACAACTTTTTATTTCTTTTTTCAATTGGGATGGTATTTATGTTAGAGGATGACTTTTCGTTATATTACTTAGTGATTGTCCCGATGTAAGGGGTACTTAAGCGGACGTGGCCTATCTAAAGATATGATATAATAAAGTTATTTAGTGTGTAGTGGATGGTACCATTGAGAAAGAACATAAAGGTATCTCTAGGCTCAACTCACTTTCTTCTTTTGTAGTTATTGTGATGTTTCCATGACTAACCACTAATTAGACCTCCTTGTTACTCTTTGATAAAGACACTTGACTCACTTACTTAGGTTTCTTGGAAAAACTGTACGAGAGACCTCTACGCTTGATAGTTATGGTATCACTTCCTTATTCAGTGGTGAAGAGTTTCAAGAGCAATTTCTTTTGAATGCCTTAAAAAATGAGAATTTTTGCAAAAATGTGGCTAATTACATTAAGTCAATATTCATTTGATGCTTTAGTGGATACAAAATTCAAGTGTAACAATGTTTGAAAGAAAAAAAAAAGATCCTTGAAACTGTGTACTCCCGGTGAAATAAATACTTACAGAAATATCTAGAATTGTCTTATTAACAAAATTCAAAAACTATTTACATATATACAGTAGGAAATTCAAAAAAAAATTCAAGAACATGGGGGGACTTCCCCATCTACTAAGTGTTGGCATGTTCTCAGACATAGGCAGAGTATGTGTGTTTGTCATTGATGGAAAATATTAGCACGATCAGCAATGCAACGATAATGGCAGAGGAGGAGAAATAGTGAGATCAAAAGTGTAAGATCAGGAGGAGGAGCAACAGTGATCATTGGATCATCGATCCCAAATTCTCGATGGTTGTCATACCTGAATTAAGACTGGAGAAACATGTAGTAGAAGAGAATGTATCTCGGGCGTTAGATCCGAGTGCGAGGCCTGACCTTTGTTCGATCCAACAGAATGAGCATGATCTTTAAAGTGCAAGGTAAAGCGGGCCTACAAAGTCCTGAAAGAAGGAGGACCATTCATCTTCGGGTAGGAAACATGGTCACAGATCAGCATTTCATTGACTGAGAGGTCAAAGGAGGGAGGGACCTAACCTTCCAACTTGCGATAAGAGAAATGGAGAAATGATTTGAACCATCGATCCACGAAGGATACATGGTGATGGATCAGAGCATGACAAAGGCTTTGTTTCATAGTTTCACAGATCGAGAAATCCAAAGGGAGGAGGTGCCCTAACCTCTTGAACTCGCGATATGTGAAATCACGATATAATCTCAGCCATTGGATCGAGGACAAATCAAGACCGTCGATCCAACAAGGATATGTGGCGAAAGATCATCTTTTCACTGACTAGAAATTCAAAGGAACGGGGTTCCCTAACCTCTCAAACTCGCGATATGAAAAATCGTGAAATAATCCTAGTTGTTGGATCAAGGACGAATCTGGGCCATCAGATCCAGGAGGTGAATGTGGAAGACCACGTTAGAAAGGACAGGTGGAAGACTACATCAACAATGACATGTGGGATGATCAGACAATGACAAGTGTCAATATGATTCAACATTTCAGGAACCTGGAAATCACAATTTTGAGTGACACATGGTAGCCACACGAATCATGTCATCGAGTGACATCATTCAGGGAGTTTAGTTTTGGGAGTTTTAGCATCAACACTCCCCCAAAGTCCCGAAAGTTGAAGTTCTGGAGTGGAGGATAGTTGTCCAATCACCACAGAATGTGGACTATTGATCTGAAGAGTGAAGCACTCAAATGGCTAGCCAGTGGTCATATCTCGTGGTCACATCATCAAGAGCTGGAGAGCAGAGCTAGAGAAGCCAAGCTCTATTTCGGAGTTCTTGACATGGAAGCTTCCTGCTTCACGAAATGCCTCATCACAAGATTCATGAAATCGCGAGCCATGAAAGTGCTTTATGGATAAGCGCTTGGTCATAGCCAGTGCTCACGAGAAGGGAAGGAGCCAGTCCAGCTAAGATCCTTTTCGGGGTTTCAGATATCGTGACTTGGAGATTCGCGATGCCTCGCAATAGGAATTCGCGATATGTGAAATCGCGAAATGTCTTTTTTACTAGGCCTGTGGTCGCAACCAAGGTCACATTGTCGAAGGTTTAAGGGAGGATCTAGCATGCAACTAAGATCCATTTTGGAGATTGTGACTTGGAGAGTCGAGATGCCTCATCCCCATATCCCCAAAATGCGAGTCACAAAAGTGCCTTCGAAATAGGCAATTGGTCACTGCCTGAGGCCACATGTGAAAGGAAGGGTGAAAGGTGCCAAAGGCATAAGGATGTAGAGGTTCACACTGTAACTGCTAGAAACCACTGATGGTTTTTGCCAGAGGACTCTAAGAGACTTCAGGGTGATCCCCAAAGAAGGCAAAGAGACTCAAGGTAACTACCATAGATAATGCAGCCTTGCAAGGATGAACTGGCAGAGGACTCAGCGTGAGATCGACATGCACATCTCGAAGTGGAGACCAGTGAAGTGTATACAGTGGGATAGTGCATACATCATGCACAAGGTGCACAAAAACTATAAAAATGTTGAGACAGAGGAAAAGATCAGAAAGTTGAAGAGGATGCAAGCAGGAAGACACTGAGGTAGGCAGATCAGAGAAGAATAGAAGAATAGTGATAAGTCTGGTAAGACAATGACAACTATTGAATCACTGTAATAAATTCACAGAAAGCAAAGTTTTACATTTAAGGGTGGTTGGGACGTGTTGTCATCCTTATACACACTTGCTAACGTGAGCTAAGCCCAACTCACTTAGTGTGTCCTCGGAGACACAATGTCTAGGTTCTTAGTCCACACTGTCACCTTGACTAGAACCTCTTCCTTCTAGGCTTACTCCTAGGGAAGCCAAGGGGGGTTGTCCCTAGTTACTAGATTAATTTTAACGTTAACGTTCTAGGAGTTAGTTTTAATTTGTTATAGGCCAAAGGGGAAAAATAGCCTATGATGACAAGCAGCAATGCAAGTGCAGGTCTAATTTAAATGAAATTCAGCCCTTACCCTAAGTCAACTAAGACTAGTGCCTAAGGTTGGGCAATGGGGTCAACTAATGTTTGAGGGTGATTCATTACAAGAAGTTTACAAATAAATCAAGTTAAACTACCCACAAACCCAAAGTTATATTACTTACAAAGGATGTTAAGTATTACTATAATTACACCATATACAAAAGATACAACAATATACAAAGATACAAAGAAGTGTAAGTGTTCAATAATTTGCCAAGCATGCCCCAATAGCACTTACTCTATTGGACTGCCTTCACTGGCCACCACAAAAAGCACTTAAGAATCAAAGAAAGTGATGCCTCCCCAAGTGGGATACTCAACTCTCTCTTGACTCACACCACAACAATTAATAAACAATATATTCAATGTTATAACCAATATTCACTTAGACATAGGAAACATTAACCAAGTAAGTTGCAATAGAGATAGATCAAGCAATAAGATTATCACCAATGTGTTTGCCTATGCATACATCTAACTTCCCCCAAACATACAAAGGTGATCTATGCAACTTACTTGGTTAATTTTTCATCTAAGGCTCTGAAAATTAAACTTGCTTCAATGCTAAGGCTATGAATGCTATCTTGAGTGGGCTTGCAGAAGCAAAATTTGTAAAAGTTATGCACTTAGAAATTGCCAAAGAAATGTGGGACAAACTCATTAGAAGTTATGAAGGTAATGAGAAGGTAAAGGATGCCAAGCTTCAAACCTATAGAGTACAGTTTGAACAGATGAAAATGAAAGAGGATGAAACTGTTGGAAAGTACTTTCTGAGAGTTGAAGAACTAGTAAATGCAATGAAAGAACTTGGTGAAAAAATTGAGGAACCTTCTTTAGTTCAGAAAATTTTGAGATCTCTACCAGATAGGTTCAACCCAAAGGTCTCTTCTATAGAAGAACTTAATGATGTAAAATCCTTGGCGTTTGATCAACTTCTAGGAATGTTGATTGCATATGAAATGAGAATAGTTAAAGATAAACCCACCTCCAAAGAAGCATCATTTAAGGCAGACAAGAATGAGGATTCTGAGCCTGATGAAATTGAAGCAAAATTTGTGAGAAGATTGAAGAAGGGATTAGGAAAATACAAAGGTAAATTGCATTTTCAAATGTTTCAACTGTGGTAAGATAGGTCATTTTTCAAATAAATGTCCTCACAAAATAAAAGATCAGACATATGATGATGAGGAGAAGCACAAACACAGAAATTTCTTTAAAGAGAATAATTTTAAGAAGAAAAGTCTTTGTGTAAACAATGATGATGATCCTTCAGATGATGAAGACAATGAATCCTCTATTGAAGATAAACTAAATGACTTCATGCTTATGGCCAAAGAGGATTATGATAATAAAATCATAGGAAGTGATGTTAATGAAGAAGAAGTTGTGGTTGACCTAGGAGGATAACTTATTAGTGCATTAGAAGAGTTTGACAGACTCAGAATTAAAATGAGAAAGAAAAAACAATTGTTGATACAGTTCAAGAAAGGCAATAAAGAACCTGACGAAGACTTTTCCCTGCTAAAAGTGGATTTAGAAGAGGCAAAGAAAATTGAAGACAGTATGAAACAAAAACTATCAGAAAAGAAGTCAATATGTGAAGCTCTAGAGGAACAAGTAGTGAAAACTAGGAAAGAGTTGGAGAAGTTTCAAGCCTTGTATCATCAAAATCTGTCAAGTATCAAAGCCTCAAAAGAATTGGCCACCATTCTGAATCAGTAAAGAAACCCAAAGTTGAAAATAGGTCTGGGTTATAAAGAGGGATCAATTAGTGATCAGCCAAGCAACAAATATCCCATCAAGTTTGTCAAATCTACCATCTATGACAACAAAAAACATGCGGAAACAAAAGAAGATAATCAAGCCCTAGAGGAGTAACGAAAGAGGTACCAGAACTGAAACTATAGATCAAATAAATAATGTACTCTATGTTCAAAGAAATCATCAGCATGGAAGAAATCGACCTTCTCAAAGAAGACAGCCATTTTCCAGGTACCAAGGTTTTTTCTATGGATATTGTTTTTTTTGTTCTAACTTTGGTCATAAAGTTGTAAATTGTTCTTTAAAATTGAGATATCAGCAATCAAAACATTCAAGGTATAGATATCTTCCACAACAAAGAATGAGACAGCCAAGTAACAAACCATCACAAACTGCAAATCACTTGATGGATGGGAAAAGGACACATGTTAAGCATAACAATCATTATGATCCCTTATTCAACGAACCAGGATGTTACATCTATGATAATTATGGACATAAAGTTGTTGACTATCACTTAAAGAACTATGAACTAGATTTGAATCCCTCTGCTAAAAATGTTAAGGGTTGGAAGAAGAAAGAAAGTGACAAGTGTGGATTAGTGTTGTCAGCTCAAAGACAAAAGAACCCTTGGTATATAGACAATGGATACTCCAAACATATGACGAGAGACAAAGGTAAGTTTATATCTCTAAGTGAAAGTAAATCAGGAAACGTAACCCTTGGAAATGATGCTCCAGGTAAAATCAAGGGTAAAGGGATGGTGAGTTTAAGTAATGGAAAAGGAAAAGCCCAAGATGTTTTGCTTGTAGATGGGTTGAAACACAATCTGCTCAGTGTAAGTCAAATGTGTGACAGAGGATGTGAAGTGGTGTTCACTTCCAAGGACTACAAGATAAAGTCTATAAACTCAGGACAAGTGGTGGATAAAGGCATAAGGATAGAAAATAATGTATATGTGTTGAAAGAAGATAGAGAAGAGTGTCATATAAGAAAACATGATGAGAGATAGTTATTGCATAGGATACTTGGACATCTAAAATTTGATCATTTAATCAAGCTCAAAAATCTTGAGGCAGTAAAAGAACTTTCAAGAATATCAAAGCCACAAGATTTTGTGTGTAAACCCTGCCAAGTAGGAAAGCTAACCAGGACACAGTTTAAATCCAAGATCTCTACTTCAACATAGAAACCACTCCAACTAGTTCATATGGATTTATGTGGACCATCAAGATAGGAAGGCATAGGGAAAGAAAACTACTTCATGTTGATCATTGATGATTACTCCAAACTTACTTGGGTTGCCTTTCTCAAGGAAAAAGCTGAAGCATTTGAGAAATTTAAAATATTTAAGGCTTTAACTAAGAATCAAACAGGCAAGAGGTTAAAGTCAGTAAGGTAAGACAACGGAGGCAAATTTATGTCAAGTGAGTTCAAGGAATTCTGTGATAAACATGGGATCAAGAGAGAATTCACAATCCCAAAAACTCCACAACAAAATGGAGTAGTTCAGAGGCAAAACATAACAGTGCAACAAATGGAAGGGTCAATGATGATTGAGAAGAACATTGTTCAAACCTATTGGGTAGAAGCAATACACATAGTATTCCATGTTCTTAACAAATCCCACATCAAACCACACACTGACAAGACACCTTATGAACTGTGGTATGGGAGAGCTTCAATCAAACACTTCAAAGTATTTGGGAGTAAGTGTTACATAAAGAATAATGTTGAGAACCTTGGAAAGTATGATGACATGGTTGATGAAGGCATCTTCTTAGGGTATGCTACAAATAGTAAAGGATATAGATGCTATAATAAGAGGCTGCATAGATTGGTTGACTGTATTGACATAAAAGTTGATGAAGGAATCCTAGTAAGAGAGGTGAACAATACTAAATCAAAAATGCAGGATATAGATGAAGTTGAAGATGAACAGGTCCAAGAATCAGAACAAGAAGACTTTGAGCTAGATGAAGATGAAAATATTTAGACAGACTCAAATCAGAAGACATCATCAAATTCCTCCTCCAGAATCACTTAAAAGAATCATCCTACAAGTCAGATAATTAATGAAAAAGACAAAGGTGTGCAAACCAGGAGAAAGATAATAAAAAACACAGAACAAACACATATAGCCTTCATATCCATGATGGAACCCAAGAATTTTAATGAAGCTAGAAAAGATGGCAATTGGTTTAAAGCCATGAATGATGAACTTGATCAGATTGAGAAAAACAATATGTGGGAGATGGTTCCTAGACCTGAAGGTAAAAATATCATAGGCTCCAAATGGATCTTTAAGAATAAGTTGAATGAGAAGGGACAAGTTATCAGGAACAAAGCAAGATTGGTTTGTAAAGGCTATGCTCAAATAGAAGGACTAGATTTTGATGAAACATTTGCGCCCATAGCAAGATTAGAAGCTATCAGAATATTTCTTTCCTATGCTTTTCATAAAAGTTTTAAAGTCTATCAAATTGATGTCAAGTCATCTTTTCTAAATGGATATTTAAAAGAAGAAGTCTATATGGAACAACCAGAGGGTTTCAAACTGTCTGATAACCCTGACTTTGTATACAAGTTGAAGAAAGATTTATATGGGTTAAAACAAGCCCCTCATGCCTAGTATCACAAACTGGATACGTATCTCCAAGACAAAGGGTTCAAGAGAGGAACAATTGACATCAATATATATATATCAAAACAAAGGGTAATGATATGCTCATCGTGTTGGTCTATGTAGATGACATCATCTTCGAATGTAATAAGGATTCATTGGTACAATGGTTTGCTTCTGCCATGGAGTCTGAGTTTGAAATGTCTATGATAGGTGAACTATCATTTTTTCTTGGTCTGCAAATTACTCAGAGGTCTGAAGAAATATTCATTTCTCAATAAAAATATCTAAGAGAAATGTTGAAAAGGTTTCAAATAAAAGATTCTAACCCCGTGGGCGCACCTATGGTTACTGGATGCAAATTAAGCAAGGATGATGACTCACCTAATGTTGATAAAAGTTCATATAGGTCAATGATAGGAAGCATGTTGTACATCACATCATCTCGTCCAGACATAATGCATGTTGTTGGAGTGGTAGGAAGATATCAGTCTGCACCTAAACAGAGTCATTTGCTAGCTATCAAAAAGATATTCAGATATTTGAAAGAAGCAATGAACTATGGCCTATGGTATCCTAAGAATCAGAATTTTCAATTATCAGTCTACTCAGATGTTGATTGGGCTAACTACATGGATGAAAGGAAAAGCATGAGTAGAGGTGTGTTCTTCTTAGGAGATTATCTAGTAGAATGGTTGAGAAAAAAGTAAGGTTCCATTTCTTTATCAACTACAGAGACAAAATACATTGTTGTTGCTACTTGTTGCACTCAGGTATTATGGATGATTCAGACACTTGCATAATTGGAGGTAAAATATACTGCACTGATCCCAATTCATTATGATAACACAAGTGCCATAAGTGTGTCAAAGAATCCTGTATTCCACTCTAAGACCAAGCATATTCCCATAAAATACCATTTTCTGAGAGAGCAGGTCACCAATCAGATTGTTCAGGTTCATTACATTCCAACCACATAACAAATTGCAGACATCTTTACTAAACCCCTAGCAAATACACCATTTAAATATCTCTATCAGAAGCTGGGTGTCATCCCGTCTCACACCTAAGAGAGTCCATCCTGTTAAGGGGAGTATGTGTTGGTTGAATATATGATACCTCCGACGAGTAATGAAACAGCTCAGGGGGAGCATATTTTCTTTTACATTGATGTCAAAGGGGGAGAAAAGGAGTGGTCCAGACCGCATGCTATAGCTGGAGGTCCAAACATATTAGCATAGTCGTTCAAAGTTTCCATCAATGCCAAAGGGGGAGATTGTTGGCATGTTCTCAGACAGAGGCAGAGTATGCATGTTTGTCATTGATGGAAAAGATCAACACGATCATCAGCGCAGCGATAATGGCATGGGATGAGAAACAGTTAGATTAGAAGCATAATATTAGGAGGAGGAGAAATAGTGATCGTTGGATCATCTATCCCGAATTCTTGATGGTCGTCAGATCTGAATTAAGAATGGAGTAGCGTGCAGTAGAAGATAACAGATCTCAGGTTTTAGATCCAAGTGTGGGGCTCGACCGTCATTGGATTCAGTAGAACGAGCATGATCTTTAAAGTGCAAGGTAAAGCGGGCCTACAAAATCCCGAAAGTAGGAGGACTGTTCATCTTCGAGCAAGACATGTGGTCATAGATCAACATTTTGCTGACTAAGAGGTCAAAGGAAGGAGGGACCTAACCTTTCAACTTGCGATAAGTGCTTATTTGAACCATCGATCCATGAAGGACATGTGTTGATAGATCAGAGCATGACAAAGGCTCCATTTCAGAGTTTCACATATCAGGAAATCCAAAGGGAGGAGGTTCCCTAACCTCTCGAACTCGCGATATGCAAAATCACGATATAATCTCAGTCGTTGGATCGAGGAAAAATCTGGACCGTCGATCCAAGAAGGATACATGGAGAAATATCATCCTTTCGCTGACTGGAAAGTCAAAGGAATGGGGTTCCCTAACCTCTCAAACTCGCGATATGTGAAATCATGAAATAATCCCAATCATTGGATCAAGGATGAATTTGGGTTGTCATATCTAGGAGGTGAATGTGGCAGACCATGTCAGAAAGGACAGGTGGAAGACTACGTCAGGAATGACACATGGGACGATCAGACAATGACAAGTGTCAAGATTATTAGGCATTTCAGGAACCTGGAAATCACAATTTTGAGTGACACATGGCAGCCACATGGATCATGTCATCGAGTGACATCATTCTGGGATTTTAGTTTCAGGACTTTTAGCATCAACACTCCCCCAAAGTCTCGAAAGCTGAAGTTTTGGGGTGGAGGATAGTCGTCTGATCACCAAGGAACGTGGACCGTTGATCTAAAGAGAGAAGCACTCAAATGGCTAACCAGTTTTCATATCTCATGGTCACATCATCAAGAGCTGGAGAGAAGAGCTAGAGAAGCCAAGCTCTATTTCAGAGTTCATGACATGGAAGCTTGCTACTTAGCAGAATGCCTCATCACAGGATTCCCTAAATCGCGAGTCACGAAAGTGCTTTATGGATAAGCGCTTGGTCACATTCGGTGGTCATGAGAAGGGAAGGGGCCAGTCCAGCTAAGCTTCTTTTTGGGGTTTCGGAGATCACAACTTGGAGAGTCGAGATGCCTCACAACAGGAATTTTTGATATGTGAAAATGCGAAATACCTTTTTGATTAGGCTTGTGGTCTCATCCAAGGTCACATTTTCGAAGGTTTAAGGGAGGAGCCAACATGTAGCTAAGATCCATTTTGGAGATCATGACTTGGAGAGTCAAGATTCCTCATCTCCAGATCCCCGAAACGTGAGTCGTGAAAGCACCTTTTGAATAGGCATTTGGTCACTGCCTGAGGCCACATGTGAAAGTAAGGGTGAAAGGTGCCAAAGGCATAAGGCTGTAGAGGTTCGCATTGTAACTACTAGAAACCACTGGTGGTTTATTCCAGAGGATTCTGAGATATTTCAGGGTGATCCCCAGAGAAGGCAAAGAGACTCAAGGTATATGCCAGAGAGAATGAAGCCTTGCGATGATGAACTGGCAAAGGACTCAACATGAGATTGACATGCACATCTCGAAGTGAAGAGCAGTGAAGTGTATACAGTGGGATAGCGCATGCAGCATGCACAAGGTGCACAGAAACTATAAAAATGGAGAGTAGAGAAGAGGAGATGCTTTTGTTGTGTGAGTGGCATTTGTGTAGAAGCATGATGTGTAGGAGCTGAAGAATTAAAGAAGAAAAGGACAGAGAGGCATGTTGGTGAGTAGTAGAGAAAGTCAAGGAGTGCATGCTGAGATAGAGGAGAAGATCAGAAAGTTGAAGAGGATGCAAGAAGGAAGACATTGAGGCAGGAAAAGTAGAGAAGCATAGCAGAACAGTGATAAGCCTAGTAATCCAATGACAACTATTGAATCACTGTAATAAATTCATAGAAGGAAAAGTTTTACATTTAAGGGTGGTTGGGAGGTGCTAGGGAGGATTGTTGTCCTCAGAGTTTCAAGTATGTGCTTGAACGCAGGGATTTATAGCTTGCATATGGTTGGAGCCATAGAAACTAGGGTGGCGGGGTGGTGCTAGGGAGAAAATTGGTTCTCTTTTATACAGATTGGTGCCTGTGTGACTGGAAGTTGGTGCTTCCATCCAGTTGGTGTTGGAGTAGTGAGGGAATTGGTACTTCCTTCTAGTGGGTGCTAGAGAAACCAGAGAGTTGGTGCTCTCAGCAAGTAGAAGCTTGCAAAACATAGGTGGTAGCCTCATTATGAGTTGGTTCTCATAACAATGATAATGTATAGAAAATAATTATCATATAAAGAAGAAGATTTTTTCACCCTTTATGGGTTTCCTCAGGAATATCTGTCTTTGTACTATACATGTGTATGATTGATGTTGAATACTCTACTTATTATTTATTGTGATCATCATTGAGAAGTTATGTAATGAATTTAAAAATTGATATAATTGTTTAAGAACAGTAACAACTGATTCACCCCCTATCTCAGTTGTCCAACAAAAAGAAAAGAAACTCTTCTCCTTACCATAATTATAAGTTAATTGAAAATAAAATTTGCATATCATTATTTTTACCTTCTTTTGGAGTCGAGCCTCAAACATCATCAATTTAACTATCATTCACCCTTGCATAACAAACAACCAAAAAAATAAGCACTAATTAAAATTGAACTAGAAACTTTTATTTTTTAAGATATTTACACCAACAATAGACTAGGACTAGAGAATTGGAATAGGTTGTAAGAATAAATCTCGAAAGAATTCAAGAAGAAATCATATTCTTTTGATAGGGAGAGAAAATCCAACCTTTGTATAAGCATAGTTGGGACCCCCCTCTCACATAGGGGTTAAACACAAGGTCCCGTGTGAGAGAGAAAAAAATATTATCCCTCCGAGGATTAACCAATCATAGAAGAATGATCATATATTGGGGGTTCTTCTTGAGGATCAACTGTTTTCATTTGGTCTCAGAGCTTTGTGAATTCTGAATCTGTTCGGGGTCCTCTGGATTTTATCGGTCCATTTGTCCTCAATTCTCTTGAATAATTTCATACTTGATATCCTTCCCATACGTTCATACCCGAATGTCAACTGTACCTTCCTAGAGGCCGAATGTGAGTTGGTATCTGTAACATAAATACTCTTTTTAACTAAGAAATGGATATTTCTGAGTATTAATATTTAATTGAATATAATGAAAGATGATGCTTACACTACCATCATGATGGTTTCTATATAGCATTGACTGGTCACGAGATGAGGAGGTACGTGCCTCTTGATTTAATTAAATGATATTAATTATTATTACAATTTATTATATTTATTATTATCATTTTTATGTTTGTAACATTTCCACCCTCTTAATATTTTTCTTTGTCCTCAAAGAAATGGTAGGCATGGGTATTGTCGGTGGAATTGTTCGGACTCCCATGATGAATCTTCTTCTGGAAGGTTTTTCCATTTGATAAGATATTCCTTTATGGTTCTGGAACGTAACACCTTTTCTTTCGTGGCAAGAATACCTTATGGTTCTAAAATAATTTTTCCTTCGTCATCAAATTCAGAGATTTTTGTTTGCATTGGTTGAACTTGTCCAAGAGTTTTTTTTAGACATGAAATGTTGAAGACATTGGGGATGAGACAATTGTCTAGAAACTCCAATCTATAAGCTACTTGGCTAATTATTTTGTTAATTTGGAAGGGTCCATAGAATTTTGGGGCTAATTTGTTCTCCCTTGTTGCTTAAGGGATAATTTTTTGTAGGGTTGGAGTCGTACAAATACCCAATCACCTTTTTAGAATTCTCTTTCTGGCCTATGTTGGTCTACTAGTTGTTTCATTTGATTACGAGTTGTTGCTAGGTTCTCTTTTAATATTTGTATGATTTTTTGTTCTTCCTCTAGCTTATTTCTTACTTCTTGGACCTTAGTATTTATTAATGCAAACTCCCTCCTTTAAGGTGTTTCGTAAGCATATAAGGCTTGGAAAGGATTCATTTTAGCGGATGTGTGATATCTAGATTTATACCACCATTTGGCTAAGTGTAATCGTTGAGACCATTTATTTTGCTTATCTGTCACAAATCACCGTAGGTATGTTTCTAAGCATTTATTTGTGATTTTTGTTTGTCCATCTATTTGTGGATGATAGGTGGAGCTCATATTAAGAGATATTCCTATATTTTTGAAAAACAAAATCCAGAAATTTCCTTTAAATTTTGCATCCCTATCGCTGCAATTACTTTCGGAAACCCATGTAACTTATAAATGGTTTTGAAAAAAACATCTACAATTTATTTTCTTGAGTCAGTTTTTCTTACTTCCATGATATGTGCATATTTGGTTAATCTATCAACCACCACAAAAATTTTATCCTTCCCCTCAGACATGGGTATCCCTTCAATGAAATCCATTGAAATTTATTCCCATTTTTGTTTAGGAATATGTATGGGATGAAGTAACCCTGGTGTCATAACATTTTCATTTTTATTCCTTTGACAAATTTCACATTCGAAAAAAAATCTTTGAATATCCTTATTCATTCCTTTCCAATAGAATGATTGTTGTGCATTATAGTAGGTTTTGAAAAAACCCACATGTCCAGATGTTGGGGAGCTATGTGACTCCCTTAAAACTTTCATTTTAAATTTTGAGGATGGAATCAGGTAGATTTTGTTCTTATACCATAAAATGTCATTTTTCCATTCAAATTTGGGGTTTTGGTCTAAATTGTTGATTATGGAATTAGATTCAGTATCTTTGGCATACTCAACTCGAATCTCATACAACCAATCTGGAATGACTATTGTTGTTGCATATGCATTTACTTCCTCATCTTTTTGTGCTAGTGCATCAACAACTACGTTGTCTTTCCCCCTTTTGTGTATTATTTCCATATCAAAGGTGGAAAGTTTCTCCATCCACTTTTGTTGTTCCGTGGACAATGTTTTTTGTCTTAGTAAGTATTGGAGACTATTGTGATCAGTACGTATTGAAAATTTACTTCCTAAGAGATATTGTTGCCATTTAGCTAATGCATGAATAATAGCCAACATTTCCTTATTATAGGTAGATTTTAACTCTTCCTTTTTGTTGAGATTTCGAATTTTAAATGCTATTGGGTGGCCATATTGCATTAATACTACTCCTATTGAAATTCTTGATGCATCACATTCTACTAAAAAGGGTTTTGCAAAATCTGGTGTTGCTAATATAGGTGTAGATGACATAACCCTTTTTAATGTTTCAAAACATTCATGTGCATTGTTATCCCATTTGAAGGAATTTTTATTTAATAGGTTTGACAAGGGTGTTGTTAAATGAGCATAGTTCTTAATAAATCTTCGATAATAACCTGTTAATCCAAGGAATCCCCTTAGTTTTGATATGTTCTTTGGTTTGGGCCATTCTGTGATTGCCTTGATTTTTGCAGGGTCCACCTTGAATCCTTCTCGAGATATGACATGACCAAGGTACTCTACTTCTTCTTTACCGAAGGAACATTTTGATAGTTTTACTGTAAATAAGAATATCATCAAATAAGACCAATATGAACTTCCTTAAGTAGGGGTGAAAAATTTGATTCATAGTTTCTTGGAAGGTAGTTGGTGCATTGGTGAGATTGAATGGCATGACTCTAAACTCATAATGACCTTTGTGTGTTTGAAAAGTAGTTTTTTGTACATATTCTAATCTTGCTCGAATCTGGTAGTACCCTGATCTTAAATCCAATTTTGAGAAGTATTTAGCTCCATGGAGTTCGTCTAGCAACTCATCTATGAAGGGTATAGGAAATTTATTTTTTATAGTTATTTTATTTAACCCTTGATAGTCTATACATAATCTAAAATATCCATGTTTTTTCTGAACCAGTACTAATGGGGCTGCATATGGGATCTTGCTTATCGTAATAACCCCACATGTCAATAGGTCTTGAATTAGCCTTTCTATTTTCGTCTTATGGTAGTGAGGATATCGATAAGGTCTAATATTAACTGGTGTTAAATCTGGCTTAACCTTGATTATATGTTCTATGTTTCTATTAGGTGGCAACTTCATAGGTAAGTCTTGGAATACCTTGTCATATTTTTGGATTAATGTTTGAATCTATGGATGTTGGGACTTGACTATTTCTATTGTTAATAACTACATTTGATGATAGTGTGCCACATAATCTAGTGCTCCTTTTTGAATTAGTTTCTTGATTTCTTGTGAGGATATAATTTGGGTGGGAGGCATATGGAATCCATATAATTTGTATTTTCTTCCTTCCCATTTGAATTTTATAAATTATTTTTGGTGATTTGCAGAATAGGTCCCTAGCATTTGTAACCATTGAATTCCCAAGATGATGTCTACTCCTCCCAAGGGTATGGTGTAGAATCCATATTCTAATTCGTAATCTGCTACTTGAATATTGATCTTGTGACATTTTCCTACACCATCATTTTTTTTCCATCTTCCACCATTACTCTTATATCTGCAGACGAATGTATGAATAGAATTAGATTCCTTGCAAAATTTACATCTATGAAATTATGGGTGCTCCCTATATCGACTAGAATGGTGACAGTTTCTTTTTTATGTGCCCTTTTAGTTTTAACATTTGAGGTTGTGTTATTCCTGTTATTGCAACCAAGGATATCTTGGGCATGGCCTCATCAATTTCTGTATTGGGAGCCTCACCTTCCTCTTCACTTTCGTTATCTAAATCACTGTCAGATGTTCTTGATTCTTTCTTTGCTTTACAAGAATATAATTTTTTATTGTTTCATTTGTGCCCAGGTGACCATTTGTCTCCACAATATCAACATTTGCTTTCCCATTTTTTATTTGAGTCTTGATGACTGGCTTGACCTTCCTTCAAATGAGGTGGTAAATATTTGTTAGGTTTGTCTGTATTGTATTTCTTTGTTCTATCATCTAGATATTTATTTAACCTTTCTATACTTTAGATATTATTTTCAAGATTAATTGCGTAGTGTAAGTCATATAGGGACTCTTATTATTTAAGCATATAGGGGCTTCCACAATGCAAGATATTAGATATTATTTTTGGGATTAACTGTGTAGTGTAAGTCATTAATCTATGACCCATATCCATGAGTATTAGTCGCAACTGACCAATAATTCTCATGATTTTAATACTCCACTAAGCGGAGTATTAAAATCATGAGAATTATTGGTCAGTTGCGACTAATACTCATGGATATGGGTCATAGATTAATGACTTACACTACACAGTTAATCCCGAAAATAATATCTAATATCTTGCACTGCGGAAGCCCCTATATGCTTTCTGGACTTGTGAATGTTGGTTTATTGAACTTGTTTTTTTGTTCTATTAACCTTGGTGCGTGTCTTGCATCCTCAATTGTTTTAGGATTCTATAGTTTAATTTCACTATGAATGTAATATTTTTGGCCACATATGTAAATTTTGATGAGATTCTCATCCGTGAATCTACATTTCCTTGTTGCTAGAACCTCCCATTCATGTGTATAATCATTTACGTTTCCCTTTTGTTTGAGATGTACAAACTTGTTATATAGGTCGTCGTCCTCTTCATCATGAAATATTTTAAGTAGGGTTGTTGTGAAATTCTTTGAGTGGAAGGAATGAGCATCACATTTCCTAGACCAATCATAAGCTTATCCTTCTAGATTGTTAGAGGTTGTCATTACCTTCTCTCATTCACCTAGCGAGGGGTTTGATTCAAAAATTCCATCCATTTTGTTTATCCAAACAACAACTCTTGTATGGTACTTGTTGTCATACTTTGGTAACTCCTTTTAAATTTTTTGGTAGTCTCTATCTTGGAGTCTGGGTGTGTGTATATTTCTCGAAAAATTTTCCTCTGGAATTTTCTGGTTCCCTTGATTTTTTGAATTTATTTCTGGTATTTCTGGACTTATTGGTGGTATTCGATAAGCTAAGGGCTCTGTGAATAAGGCCTCAACACGTTCCATTAATTGTTCAATTTTTTCACTATGTTCATCAAGTCTTCTTTTTGTTTCAATTTTATCATTGTCGAAGAGCGCCAATAATCTTTCACCTTGTTGTATTAACCGATCAATTTTTCTCTCAGTCTCGATTAATTTATCAATTTTTTCATTCATTTATTTTTGTGTTTTTTCCACATTGTTAAGTCGGTACCTTACACCATTGACGTCATCTCTGGGTTTGTTCACATTAGCCTTAAGTTCTTCGTTTTTGACAATCCTTGCGATTTTTTTTATTTTTTGAAATATAAATAATAATTTTTAATATATATTTATATTTATTTTATTTTATATTTATATATGTATATGTATATATATCATATATAATAAATTAAGATAAGATATATATTAATACAATTTTGTGAGGGAATAATGGGCCATGACTTTACAAGAAGTTGCTATGGGTAGTCAAAGGCCGAGAGGTAGGGGGCAGGGATGGGATGCGTCTATGGAATGTGTCGGAGCAGGGTCTGCGAGGGAGTGGGTTGATGGGAGGGTGGTCAAGGTAGTGTGTTGGGGTATGTGCAGGGTGTGTGATTCCCCACACACTTTCACTCCAAGAATTTTGAGGGCACGGATATGATAGCTACTCACAATCTATCTTGACAAAGAAAATCTCAAAGCCACTCTAACCAAAGCTAACAATTCCAAGCCAAATCCAACTTAGCCAATCCTAAAAGCTCCAAGCTAACCAAAGCTAACCTTCTCCATGAGAGATCCTCTCCTTTTATAAGTTGAAGAGGATAAGGTGAGGAGGTTAGGATGTTCCCACTAAATCATGAAAGCGAGTAAGATCCAAACCATTTGGATGCCACCTCACCATGGAAGTTTCTCCTTCTAGAAGATTCAAGAAAATGCTCATTTTTCCCATGTGTAAGAATTATCGCACCCTACCTATAGAGAAAATTGTGAATCTCTCGCAACCCAGCTATGGTGCAACCTGCGAGAATCAGGCATTCTCACACCCTAGTCATAGTGCAACCTGTGAACTTCTCTTTTTATAGGGTTTTTCCAAAGGAAAATGCAACTTATTTTCTCAGGAAAAGTTCTTCTCTCTTATTTCTTCAGGAATTCAGGCCACTGACCCCTGTGAATGCAACAGATAGGTTTACATCATTAAAAGTCATTGGGATGATGAAAATAATGTGTAACAGAGAGCCCCCCAAAGTATGAAGTTAGAACAGAGTGATAGCTGAAATACTTTGTCGAGTGTGTGAACAAGGAACAGTCGGTCGGAAACCTGCCAACAAACAAGGAAATACATTACAATAATATATCATCATTGAGGTAGGCATTCCTATACTCATAATACAAATGAATCAAATCATAAATGCCGACATGCAAAGATCCATGTCAAGTAAGACAGGTCATGGCCACCAAACATACACTGTGGATCCATGCCATTATGAATCAAATATGAACATAGCCACCAAAAATACACTGTGAATATATGTGTTAAAGACTCAAATTTGAACATAGCCACCAGACATACAATGTGGATCTATGCAACGGTACACTGAATATACTCCAACGCAACCTGGATCTGAAGGAAAATATTCAAGGTCTTCATCTCCACCACTCTATAGTACGAATCCTACCATGTGAATACATGTGTTGAAGTCTAACATGGTAGAAACCACTTTATTACCGGTCATTAGTGTATACCGTTAACAAGTGTGAGGGAAATCATCATTAATGTCAATGAATCCCAAGGTACACTAGTACAATCCAACGAATGTGAATTAATGAGCTGAAGTTGAACACTCGGTGGAATCTCCCGATCAAGGGTCAATAATGAAAACCCACTGTCGAAAGCGAGGAAACCTACCATTGAGGCATGCAAGTTCCCAGGTACCAATTAGTTTCTAAGCCTAATTCCTAGATAATGAGTTGAAGTCGACAAGAAAAGACTCGTCACAAGAGGGCCTTAATGTATCCCCATCAATGACATGAAACAAGTAACAAGATTTGATGTAGATCAAAGTAACAAGTGATTCAGGACTGACTCAGGGATGGCTAACGCAATAGACGGCTTAAGGACTGCAAAAATGGCCGACGCAATAGAAGGCTTTCCAGTTTGACATCTTTTTGAACATATTGACGACACGACAATTGTCTTGGAAACACTGACTCAAAAACAGGGATCACGGACCGATTTGTAATCTTATAAAGGAGTATGATCAGGAGACAAGTGGATTTTCCAACCTAGACACAAGGTGAGTGAAAGGGTGTCATGTTCAAAAGCAACTCTTCTACAGAATATAGGTTTAGATACATTTCTTTCCCAATTTTTCCCCCACCATTTCTGGCGAGTACCTCTTTTTTTTTACACAATCTTGAGGAGGATAACATATTCTTGAAATGTAAGCTCATATTTCGGACAAGTCCCTTAGAGTATGTTTAACGAACCCTAGGAAGGAGTGGTTTGGTCCCATATGGGCCTTTCAATGTTTGTTTAACGAGTCCAAAGAAAGAAAACTCAGGGGTTTTTCATGTTTTGAGAGTCTGAAAAACACTTAAAAGAGAACTCTCTCAGTTCCTTTTTCATAAAATAGTCTGATGAGACCGAAAAAGAGATAAATTATCAACCAACAGATGCTTTCTTCAAATACTTTAATGAGCGTGAAAATAGCAAGGTCGCTCGGCAATCTTTTCATGTTTAGAGAGTCTAAAAATAGCTTAAAGGGAAATCCAGGGGGTTCCTTTTTTGTATAACCTTTATGAGTCTAAAAAAGTGATAAAAGTATACTCGGTTACATTCTCACTTATTTACGAGCATGATAAAGAACAAAGACTAAGCTCAGTAACTTATTCTCATGTATTTACGAGCATGAGAAAGAACAAAGACTAAGCTCGGGATTGTTTTCATTTTTACGCAAGCTTTAAAACAAAACAAAATTGTGCTTGGGATAGATTTTAATTTTTACACAAGCTTACAAACTAAATAAAACTATGCTTGGACCTGGTTTCATTTTTACACAAGCTTGAACCAGAGGAAACTACGCTTGAGGTAGCTGGTTTCATTTTTACACAAGCTTGAACCATAGAAAACTATGCTTGAGGTAGGTGGTTTCATTTTTACACAAGCTTAAACCATAGAAAACTATGCTTGTAACTTCCCAACGCATGGTTGGTACTTAGCCCCCATCTTAAGAAACTAGTGGCTCTACTTCAACATGAATTCCAGAGGCTAGAAGTATTGCCCCCCAAGCTTCGTTTCATCCAACGACAAAGGCAGAGGAAATGAAGCTTCAAATACTAGACGAAGGACTTGACTCAAATAGAGAGGGGGGAAACTATTTCATTTTTTAATGAGATTGACATAGAAACAAGAATTATGCTCATAACATTTGTTTCATTTTTTAACGAGGTTGTTACAGAGACGCAAAAAGCTATCCTCATAAGTGGTTTCATTTTTTAACTAGCTTGAAATCAAAAAAATATGCTCATAGACATTTGTTTCATTTTTTAACGAGGTTGCCTCAGAGATGCAAAAAACTATCCTCGGAGTCTTCTTGATCATGGATTCCAAGAGGACAATGCTCTGGAAGTAGACCATGTCAAGGGAAAAAACTCGATCATGGCTTCCAAGAGGTCTTCATTTGACGTAAGAAACACACTCTGGAAGGACACCATGTTGAGGGTCGTGACAGGAGTAAAGAGATCACCATGTCAACTACTGGATCTAAGTCATCAGAATTTGAAGCCATGGGCGACAATGCCACATAATTGACCTGTGGCGAGGGTGATACCGTCTGCATATAAGAACCATTTAGGAAGGCAATCCAGTTAGGGTCAATGAATGAAAGTTGATCAACAGTCACAACTTGTCCATCATGAGGGAAAGATATCACATGAAAAAGAGTAGACACAATAGCTTTCATGGCATAAACATAATCTCTCCCAAGGAGTAAAGCAAAATCCAAGGGGTCTTGGACTACCATGACGTCAATAAAGACAGTTTTCCCTCCCAAAGTTACAGGAAACTAAGTAAGGGTCCCTAAAGGTTGACTAGTTCTTCTATTAAAAGCTAACAGATTCTGCGTAACCGGCACAATTGGAGGACAACCTAAAGCTTGCCAAGCAAAAGAGGAAAAAATACTAACTGATGAACCTTCATCTATCAGTGTCTGAGGAATGTCTCGACCACAAACCTGTACTGTAATCTAGAAAGGAATGTGAGAGGGAAGATGAGGTCCAGTTAGCACACCCCAATCAAAATGGATGGCCTCATTACTTGGAGGGGGTCCTACGAGAGAAGGAGGAATACCCCTCAGCACAGGAGATTCTGTATCAATGAGAAAAACATGGGCAATATCGGGTTTACTCTCTAGCGGGAGTAGGATCGACCGATGATGAGTTCAGATCGACCACTTGGGTTTCATTCTCCAAGGGGAGAATGGGGTCCACATGTGTAAACGGATCGACCACTTGGGTGACACTCTCTAATGGGAGAGTGGGATCGACCGAGGATGGGATCAGATCGACCGAGGATGGGATGGGATCGACCAAGGATGGGATCGGATCGACCGAGGATGGGATCGGATCGTGGGTATACCCTCCAAGGAGCCCGAGTGATTTTTGCCAACGTCGATTCCAGGTACCGTGAAGACTTTCCCCTCCATAGTCACCTTGTGCAAAGAACCTAGAGAGAAATGCCACTAAGGTTACCAATCACTATAATGATGCCTGGGGAAACAGTCGACAGTCTGATCCACGCACAAGGGTAGGGTATCTAGCCCAAAATCAACTTGAAAGGATTCCACTCACCATTGTGGGTATACCTCTCAAGCGACCCCCATAATACACGTAATCTCTGCACCAAGACCAACAAAGAAGGGTGAGTAACTCTGCTAGTCTCAATGTGACCTCGTGATTGACCCTTGTGTTAGAAGAGCTTCCCAGGACAAAATGTAATAAGTGGATTTAACCGCTCCCTAACTCAAGATTCTATGTTTGTTTGCAACTTTGGAAAGTTATCTTTCACACCTAGTCCAAAGCCCTATGACTAATCTAATGTAGGTTTGCTACCAGAAAAGATAAAAAATGTCTAATCAGTTTTTATAAGCTCTTTATTTTGTGGCTATTGTTACTTAAGAGGAAAATGGCGTGGACAATATGGTGTTTTGACCGACTCAAAAATTATGCAAAGATATGAAGATGCAATCTTTTCATTTCGATGAAAGCTATGCTACGAGAAGGAGAAAACATTTATCATTCCCATATGCACAATGTCCCAAAATATATTAAACTCATCAATATCAAGATTCTCAAGAAATGAGAAAAAGGTACTGAACACCAATGCACGATTCATGCAATTTCGCTACTTCAAATGCAAGGATGCCCCCAATCTAATATAAAGCAAGAAATTAAATCTTTTTGTTTCAAAAATTTCACTAAAAGCAGTAATGAACTTTCTTAAAACAAAGAAACCCAAACTAAAAGTTCTCTTTTAAAGCGAACTATTCAGAAGAAATCTGATCTTTCCCTAAACAATTCTAAAGAAAACATATGCTTTGTAATTGAAAGACACTCAAAGCAAGAGACTAATCCTTTGAAACAAAAAAAAGCAAAGATAGATAAAAGAAACTCCAAGAATATCAAGAAGATTGTAAACAGATCAATATGGGCTCCGTAAGTTCAATCTAGTTGTTCAAAGCAAAACTGGGCATCAAAAAATGACAAGACCCAATCCAAAAAATTTTACAAACAAGTTTGCAGGCTGGCAGTGTATTACAGTGCAAGAATCAAAGATTCTCACAGGCTGAACAAAGTTTGACTGCGAGGGGTTCTCACTAGACTTAACACAGGGTGAAAACTCAAGTGTTTCTCGCAGGCCACTAAAGGGTACAATGCGAGAATGCCTGTAAACAAGCAAAAATTTGAAAAAGGACTAAATTTGAGTGAACTTTCAGATCCAGAGAGTCTGGATGGATCTCCCACAGACTCAGAGACCAGA
>ML817213.1:101046-111493 GCA_009831015.1 Picea engelmannii | reverse complement strand
AGATTCATGAATTTGCCAACCATTCGAACTCCAACTCATCCTTCTAGAATATTCCTTCTAGAAGGATCGAGAACTTATTCGTTTTCTCCATTAAGAATCATTTCCGCACCCTGACCGTTGACACAGTGCGGAAGGTCCGCAGTTTGACTGAATGCAGCCTGCGGAAACAAGGAATTTCCGCAGAACAATATATATGCAGCCTGCGTACTGTCCTCAAAAGAGTGATTTTGAGAAACTGACAATTGTAACTTTCTTCATGAAAATGATCTTAAAGAAGAGATAGATCTTCTATCACCATGTCATTATCATGTCATCATCTTGATAACCAAAAATGTGGATAACACTCTGTTCCAATGCTCATACAATGATGAACCTGCAAAAAGACGCAACCAACCAAATTGATAGCAATAACATAAACTCAATATAAGCCTATGTATGTGATCAAGGAATCATACAATAAAACACAACAAGATTTATAGGAAAGAATCATATTACTGTATCATATTAAATGTGAAAGAGAGATTACAACCATGGCCTTGATGTCGTAAGGTCCCTTCCAACTGTCCTTCGTTCCCCACACACTTTCACTCCAAGAATTTTGAGAGCACGGATCTGATAGCTACTCACAGTCTATCTTGGCAAAGCAAATCTCAAAGCCACTATAACCAAAGATAACAATTCCAAGCCAAATCCAACTTAGCCAATCCCAAAAGCTCCAAGCTAACCAAAGCTAACCTTCTCCATGAGAGCTCCTCTCCTTTTATATGTTGAAGAGGATAAGGTGAGGAGGTTAGGATGATCCCACTAAATCATGAAAGTGAGTAAGATCCAAACCATTTGGATGCCACCTCACCATGGAAGTTTCTCCTTCTAGAAGATTCGATAAAATTCTTGTTTTTCCCACGTGTAAGCATTATCACACCCTGCCTATAGAGAAACCTATGAACCTCTCACAACCCAACTATGGTGCAACCTACGAGAATCAGGCATTCTCACACCCTAGTCATAGTGCAGCCTGTGAAATTCTCTTTTTATAGGGTTTTTCCAAAGGAAAATGAAACTTATTTTCTCCGGAAAATTTATTCTCTCTTCTTTCTTCAGGAATTCAGGCCACTGACCCCTCTAAAGGCAACAGATAGTTTTACATCATTAACGGTCATTGGGATGATGAAAATAATGTGTAACAACCATGGAGCTGATGGAGGAGGATAAACTAAATGAAGAAGAGGTCATGACCACCCCGACCATAGAACCCATGGAAGAGGAGGAACGAGGACAAGAAGGGCTCAGGGCTAGGGAAGCCATGGAACCCATGGAGGAAGTGTTGGGAGAACTAGGGCGTGAGGTTGGTGCTAACCCACAAGAACCAGCGTCGACCTCAGAACCAAACATTGAAGATCCTTGTCAGTTCTCCTTTTTCTCCTTTATTCCAAGAGGAGCAAGGCGAACTCGTTCCCTTCAGCAAACAGAAGAAGATCTCGCCATCCCTCCAATTTTATCACAAATGCCACAACTGTGTGGGGTGGATGCTACTCAGGCGACAGGCACTTCGGAGCCTGAAAAGAGAAAAGAGGTAGAGGTCCCTGAGGCTGGGGAACCAGAAAGGATTGCAATAGACACATTAGCGTAAGAGCATCTCACAAGGGCACCACCGGTCGCGGTGAGCGTGCAACAAGAGGAAATAGTCGTTGGCGAAGAGGAGGGACCAAGCGAAGTTGTCCCGACGAATGAGCCAATGGAAAATCCAAGCAAGAAGGTTGTAAGACTCCCAGTCAAACAAAAACATCAGCTACAGTTTAAAGAGACAATGCAGCTTATGATGGAGGTTAGGAAACTAAGGAAATAGATACACAAAATGCAAAAGCGGATGAAGAAATACAAGCAACGAGCTAGAAATTCCAAGGCCATAGGAGTAGAAGGAGAGACTCAGACAGACTAGGTAGCCATAACCTCTACTGCTACTCAAACAGACCCACTCGAGTGATTGTTTGAAGACCGTGAGTATGCCTTAACAGTTGAAGTGCAGACTTGGAAATCTATTGTAGCTCAGTATCAAAATGAGGTCAAAAGAACTCAGGAACGAGCCTCCACAACCATTTTTGAATATGTGGAGCATATGGACATCATGAGATTAAGGCATGCGAAGCAGCAGCTCAAGATGGAGCAGCTGGAAAAGCAAGTGGCAGAGCTAAAAACTGATAAGGAGCGATGTTTAATTTGGCGCAAGAGGTGATGGCATGTTGCCCCCCTGCTTCTTGTTATTCTTTATTCTTACATGAACATTTTCTTTTATTCTGCATGGAGAGCATCAAAAATGAGATTAGCTATAAAATAGAATATGGTGTACAATTCCTTCGAATAATGAGACACCACGACATGCCAACTCAGCATTTGATGTGTGAATTTTACCTGCATGGGTATCTATTGTGCCTGGACAGAGAATTCAACCTGGTCCCATATGTGGGGGACATTCATTTAAGGGCCCTCACCTCTTACACTTTCAACCAGATTAGTTGGCAGAAGGCTTTTAACACATTTGAATCTAATCAGGTTACAAAGCCATTTATAGTAAGAGGAGAACATGAGAGGTCAGTCACCATGTTCACTAAACACAACACCCTTTTGGGAATTGAGGGGAATAGAGATAGAATGTTGAGGACACAAAATTGGTGCCTTGATCTTTGTCACATTTCACATTTCAATTAGTCACATTTCAAGAAGAGGCCCTTGATTGCTGTCAGAAAAGGTGGATGATGTCACCTACAACTATTTGTAACATGGAACCTTTTGGGGTGCCAAATTTTGCATGAGTGCTCCCTAGAGTGCCCAGATATGTGGCATGTGTTCGAACATGCAGGGTCCGATGGATGGGGATCTGGTTTTAGTTTCCCACTATTTGGTTTCCAGTAGAAAATTACACTCCAGTGTATATTGTCTCGGAAGATTGGTGGAAAGAAGTCCTCCTTTCAGACAATTTTAAAGTTCCAGGGAAAGAGATGGTTGAAGAATATGATCTCGCCCATTTTCAGGAATCCAACATTCAGCGAAATCCAGACCTGCGAAGGCGGAAAACTGTATGAGGGCATGCAGAAGGCTAGTTGGGGGGAGATGTTGGGCACCAAATTGGGCTATCTTTATGTTGCATTTCCATTACCCTTTTTGACCTTTTTGCACTTATTTACCTATGTTTACTATGTTAAACCTGTAAGGTAAATACCCCTACCTTGTCTATTGGAATATTTTATTAATGAAATAAAGTCGCAGAGTTTTGCCTATTCAGAGCACTAAAATGAATGTTTGACCGCAGCTTCTGGAGAACAGGAACCAAGGCTTTAGTATCCCACAATAGATCCTATTCATAGCAACGACCAAGCCATAAGGAGGTCGCGCAGCTGGAGCCGCAGATCCCTGAACCATTCTTGGACATCTCGCTGATCTTGTCTATCTGGTATTGGTGCCATTCCAACTAATGTATATTTTTGGGGATAAAGTTACCATGTTTTGGGGAAAGAGGTTGTTCTCCCTCTCCATGTATAAAAGACATTTTATTCCTGTAACGGGGGATGCCCCCATTGATATTGTAATAACTCTTTTCAGATTTATAAAGCATCATATATTTTGTTGTCTTAATCTTCATTCTGACTAACGCAACCTTGATCAAAGAGCTAGGCCCGCTCTTCTGATCAAGTGTTGCGTCTTTCTGTGTATTATTTATTAGTTTATTCTTGTTGTTACAGTGTTTTAATTCTTATGATTGTTTTTCGAAGTTGTAATTAATCTATTTTCACAGCAATGTTTTGAATCTTAATTGTGAACCCTTGGCCAGAAGGGATTGTGCTCTTGCCCCTGCATATACCTTGTGCATTGCCTTGAAAGAATATGCACCCAAATTTATAAATTAATGTAGGAAAAAGGGTGAATAAATCATTCATACCTGGACCCCAACAGTTCTCTTAAGACGGCGAGGACACTGGCAGACATCAAGAAGCTACTAATTAATGAGTTCCAGAAGCTGAGCTTAGAGGACCAGTACAGGAATGAAATGATTGAAATCTGATAGAAACCATGAGAGTCTGTATGGGAGATTGACCAAATATTTAAGCGATTGAAGGGAAAGTTAAACTACCTTATGATCGAGATGTAGCATCGACATCTATTCTTCAAATCGCTACTCCCACACCTAAAATACCCCTTATGACAACAGAAGTTTCAAACGCAGGCCGAGGCTCTACAGGCAACCTTGCCGCTGGAAGAGAACCAGTACCAGCAGACGGACCCGGTCATTGAAGAATTGAAGGAGGATTTGAAGAGCCTCACATTTCAGTTGAATCAGAACAAGACCAAGGACAAATGAGAAGTTGTTTGGTGCACCACATGCAAGACAGAAGGACACCACAAGAATGAATGTCCAACATTCGCGCAATATATGGAAACAAGCATGCCAAACCCACTGCCACAGGGAGGATTATGGTGTGAAATATGAAAGAAATCGGATCATGACCCTTATCACTGCACGATGATGCAGAAGTACCAGACAGTTCCCAATAATTCCTATTGCACTTTTTGTAAGTCCGTAGGCCACGACGACAAAGATTGCAGAACTATGGAGCTGATGCGGGAGAGAACATCGGATGCCTACAGGGTACAGGCTGAAATGATGACTGGCAAAGAAGCACCACAGTTCAATCAAGCCCCAACTCCATACAATATTGCACAACAGCAGTACAACAGTGCGCAACAACCATACAATAATACACAGCCATAGTACAACTCGGCGTAACCCCAGTATAATATCGCGCAGTACAACCAGGCATCACCATATAACGCGCTAAGAGGGGAAAAAGTAGGCTATCGAGGAGGAGGATGAGACAGAGGAGGCTTCAGACGTGGCAGAAGACCAGTCACATGTCACAATTGTCAGCAAATGGGACATTATGCAAGGGAATGCCCACTGCCGCCAACAACTTGTATGTATTGTCGTTCATTGGATCACGAGACAGAGGAATGCCCAACACTATTAGTAAAGATCTAGGGAAAAAGGAACTAGAACAACCAGAATGTTCAATGGATTTCAGTAGAAGCAAGGGAGGATGGCTGAAATATCAACATAATCACCCATCGAGGAATGAAGACAGGAAACAACACATCCCGACAAGAACCTGCACAGAACCAGTGGGTAAGGAAGAACACCAAACCAAGGAAGCCATTCGATGCACCCAAAGAAAAAAAGACTTTTAAGGAATCCATACAAGAATTTCAGAAGAAGGACACAGCATCAACTTCCACTACGCAACCATCCCACGAAGCCCCAGAATATGAAATTCTACCATCATTGGATCATACCAAAGGAATGTCACTCAAGGGACAAGTAAGTACTATCAAAGACTTTTTGCAGTCATGCATCAAAATATTAAGTGATCCTTGATCTATGAAAATATTGCAAAACATCTTAGAGAAATGTAGCAACGAGATATAACAAAAGCTAGAACCAAAGATTGTCAATCACCTACACATAAGGAGAAGAACAAGTAGGGAATTTATATTGAATGCCAACATTGGGGATTTCAATATGGGAGATATCATAATGGACCTAGGATCTAAAGTAAATGTACTACCCAAGAAAACCTGGCAATGCATGGGAGAGCCAACCATGGGATATTCTAATGTGCAATTAAAACTAGCGAACCATCACAGAGTCCTACCAATCAAAAAGTTGAAGGGAATAATGGTAGATCTTAATGGTGTGCACACCAAAGTAGATTTTGAAGTCATCGAAATAGTAGATGGCACAACACCATACCCGGCACTACTCAATTTGGATTGGGCATTTGAAAACCAAATCATAAATAATTTGAAGACAAGAAAAATGACATTTCAATCCAGAGATTACAGGGTTATAGCACCACTAGATCCATCAGAAGGGGAAAGGTTTGTAGAACCCACTTGCCTAGACTTAGAGGAAATCAGTCAGTTATACAGAACAACTGCGCGTTAGGAGGATTATGTAAACCCCATTGTAGATGGGGTACTCATTTGGCATAGTATTATGTCATGCGCTACGGATTCAGACACCGGGTGAGAAAACTGGCAGCAGAGACTACATGAAGTATCCACGAGAAGATGTGCAAGAATAGACCGTGAAGTACGATGGATAGGCATAGAAATTGCAGAACCACCCAGTTTCCATGGACTTAATGATTTGGAAACATTCTTGACATAATATGAAGATGAAGTATTAGAGAACCAGAGGCTACTAGAAATAGACTTACACTCAAGGCCACACCCGCCAGATGGTGGGGCGCACACAACGAGACCATCACAAACTGGTACCAATGTAAGAGGCTATTGCACATAAGGTTTAGCGCAACACAGAAAAATAGAAAACAACAGAAATATGAAGAATTAGGGACACCAGCGAAACACTTGATGGAGTGTGAAACACTATGGAAATTGACACCACCAAAGGAATGGCGTCACCACTTTATTCATATATTAGAAGGCATACCAGCAAACTGGTATATAGATCAGGAACTCTGCAAAGGAACTACAACATGGGTGACATTGCAGCAAAACTTTACCACCACTTTCTCATTCGAGCATGAGAACCCCGACATAGACGCAGCTCTGAAATGAATCAGAGGAGTCATATTCATTGAGGAGCCAGAAGTAGAACTTATTACCGAAGAGCAGCAGCAAAATAAATAGACAGTCAAGGAACTATTGTCATGTTACCAGGTACAGGAGGACATACTGGACGAAGAGAACCCACGCAACATTCAGATTGCAGAAGTAGAAGGCAACAGAGACGTGAAGGGACCACAAATAGAATATAAATTTATTTTTGCACCAATCAAGGTAAATAAAGTTAACATCGGTACAGTGGAACATCCCAAAATGGCCAGCATTGGAGACTACTGGGATGGCCCAGAAGTAGAAAGCATTATAGAACTGTTACGCGAATACAACGACTTATTTCCTACAACATTTATAGAGATGAAAGGTATATCAAGCGAACTGGGAGAAATGAAAATACCTCTCAGACCCGAGGAGAGATCGATCAGACAACGACCATATAGACTGAACCCTATATATAAATAGAAAGTTAAAGAGGAGATTGACCAAATGCTTGAAGCCAGCATAATTGAACCAGTCAAGGAATCAGAATGGATAAGCCCGATGGTCGTACAGGACAAGAAACAAGGAAGAGGGATCAGGATATGCATCAACTTGAGGAATTTGAATGATGCATGCCTACATGACCCATTCCCTACACCATTCACAGATGAAGTGCTAGAGAATGTGGGGGGACATTGATCCGTCAGGATTTTTCGAATGACTATGGTTGAGTTTTTTTAACTTAGCATGCATTAATTGACCATTGGGAAACTTAATGAAAGAGTGAGAAAAGAAAATGAATTATACAGCCATTAACATTTTTGCAGATCTGAAATGCAATGAAAAACAGCAAACCATAATACACAGAGGTTGATAACGGAGTTCGGCAACTTTGCCTACGTCTCCGGGCCTTTTCTCTTGTGGGGGAGGCTTCTTTATTTTTGTTTGAAAGATGAATGGTACATATTTACAATGCCAAATGGCTTCTAGAATGGTCTAGTCTTGTTCGCCCAGATCTCTGGAACCATGCACAAAAAACGGCACCTGAATCAGATGTCTGGAAATCTCAGAAACGATCTGACAGCATCTCCTCCTCAACGGCTTCCCTACCTCAAACTGGCTTGACTTGGCTTCTTCTCAGCATCTGTGCTCTGAATTGCTCTCAAAAGTTGTCCCCTTGGCCTCAAAATTGCCTTGGTTAAATAGTGGGAAAGTTGGTTGCTCATCCCCAACTTCCTCCATGAATTTAGGCTCTAAAAATGTCCAATAACTCCCAATTACATTAAAAATGGATTAATTACATTAAAAAAATCCCAAAGTGGTTATAAAGCACACTTAAACTATATAATTGGTTATAAAACTTGGCGCTAGCCCCCTTTTCTCTTCCGCGTGCCCTCTTTTATGGTCACATAGGCGTTAACATGGCCAAGCGCTAGCCCAAAGGGCTAGTGCTGGCCCTAACCCTTTCCGCGCTCTATAACATTTGGTCATGTGGTATGCCCATAGGGCCACGGGCTGGTGACTATACAAAATCCCGCGCGCCATTCAACCGGAGCTAGGTCATATGCAATGTAATATAACCGGGGTCGGGGCTAAGCCCCAGCCCGACCCCCCCCCCCCCGCGATTATATATAACATAACTTTAAATATATTATTGCTCGCACTCATAACAAGTCCCGAAGCATGGTCCAATGGTCGGAGGTTGATACAAAGGTGCTGGCAGTGGGGGAGGTCCGGGGTTCGAATCCCCCGGGCCATAAAATCTTTTTATATATCCCTCATTGGCTAAACCTAGGGTGCCACGTGGCACCTTACCATTCGCCCAAATGATGCCACGTGTCGATCGATGATTCATCCACGTCACCTGCCACGTCAGCACGTCGTACTGCCACATCATCCACCACATAAGCCTGCCACATCATCTACCATACGATGCTAACGTCATCCCATGCCACGTGTCACCCTTCCAGTGGTGACACATGTCACCTCGGGATTGGTCCAATCGTACGCCATAAATGCCAAATCTTCCTGCCATGTGTCACGCTCTGGAGCTGCCACGTGTCCTGTATGGAATCTACCACATGTCATTGTAAGGACCTGCCACGTGTCCCTGTACGGACTGACACGTGTCATGTACGGACTGACACGTGTCATGTACGGACTGTATGGACAGGTACAGTCAGCATCCCAAAATTTTGCTTGTTTGGCTCGACGGACAGAATGCGATATCTTCTCCATACGGACTCCGTTTGACAAAAAAAATATACCACTGAAATCAGGAAGACGAGTCGGACGCAATGGTGTTGGTTTCATCGGATTCCAAGAACTTTCATTTTTGAGCATTTTTCAAGCCCTGACAGGCTTCTGAATCCGATTTCGGATCACACCTCCCCACAATAAGACATTTTGGTCCCCAAAAGGTTACTGATCAGTCAACAAACTCGGGATAGGCCACCCAGCTTGCTCTCTGTCTCTGAACTCTGTCCTGTGCACCTGTCTCATCAAGATCAACTGTAACACAATCATGACAACTGACAGTATATTGTTAGCCATTGCAACCCTGTTACATTTTACTGAAGCTACTATCATCCATGTAGAAAACATTGCTAATGACAGCATCAGAAAGATGACTGCAAATGAACTAATATACTTTAGACATGTGCACGACATGAGCTTATCTTGAAGCAACCTATGATTGTTTTTCCATTCAACAACCATATCTTGTTCTTGCTTAAGATCAATTACTTCATTTGAAACAACTACATTCGTTAACTATTCCTTTGTTTGAAGTGTTTTATTTTCTTTAACACGATGAGCATGAACTACATAATCATGACCTGCTTTAGTGAACTGATATTGATTCTTTATTCTGTAGAAGATTTCCTTACGATCAAACAAGTATGGACTACCTAAGATCATTCCACATTCTCTCAATGACACAACATCACAAGTTACTTCGTCCACATACTTAGATGAGATTGCAAATTTGATTGTGCACTGTTTTGTTATGTGCATTTGATGATGATTGCTCATCCATTTAAGTGTGTAAGGCTTATGATGCATTTGTGTTTTTAATCCCAATTTCTTAACTAACTCTTCTAAGATTAGATTAGATTGAGATCCACTATCAATTAATGTATCTACCTTAGTGTGTCGCATGATTACTCTTATATGAAACAACTTGCTTCTACAATCAACATCTTCACCATGTTTACCTGTCATACCAACCAATGAGATCTTTTCATCACCTGAATCTGATCCCAATTCTATGGGTTTTGATGTTTTCGCCACTGTTTGCGTTCCCTTCTTTCCTTTGAACCACTTTGGCCTCTTCTCGGGATGCAACTGCCAACATTTCTCCTCATCATGTCCTTCTTTCTTGCAATGCTTGCAAGAGGGCTTTCCTTCCTTCTTTGTCACTTAATTTGCATTCTTTCCATTGCCATACCTCTTCTTCTTGTCCTCTTTCCTCAAAGACGATGATTCCCCTGACACACCTGCCTTCCCTGCTTCAATATATGTAGCTTGAACAGAAACCTCATCAAGGTTAGTGGGTCCAAACATGAAAACAGTGTTTCTAATATGCACAGGCAAACCTCCCATATACTTCATAAGGGTTTCTTGTGTTTGCAAAGGAATGTCTAACATTAATGCCATCTTTCTAAATCCATCGGTATATTCTTGCACTATTTTTCCTTTTCTTAGTTTTAAAGATTGCCATTCAATGATTGCTTTTTCTTTATAACCCAAAGGATAGAATTGTTTCCTAAGTGCAGAAATGAAATCCTTCCATGATGGAAATACATTACCCACATTTTGTGTTCCTTTTTGC
>ML817213.1:63604-99314 GCA_009831015.1 Picea engelmannii | reverse complement strand
CCCCGCGATTATATATAACATAATTTTAAATATATTATTGCTCGCACTCATAACAAGTCCCGAAGCATGGTCCAATGGTCGGAGGTTGATACAAAGGCGCTGACAGTGGGGGAGGTCCGGGGTTCGAATCCCCTGGGCCATAAAATATTTTGATATAGCCCTCATTGGCTAAACCTGGGGTGCCACGTGGCAGCCTGTGATTGGGCCACGTGGCACCTTACCATTCGCCCAAATGATGCCACGTGTCGATCGATGATTCGTCCACGTCAGCGTGTCGTACTGCCACATCATCCACCACGTAAGCCTACCACGTCATCTATCGTACGATGCTGACGTCATCCCGTGCCACGTGTCACCCTTCCAGTGGTGACACATGTCACCTCAGGATTGGTTCAACCATACACCATAAATGCCAAATCTGCCTGCCACGTGTCACGCTTTGGAGTCGCCACGTGTCCCGTATGGAATCTGCCACATGTCATCGTACGGACCTACCATGTGTCCCTGTACGAACTGACATGTGTCCTGTACGGACTGTATGGACAGGTACAGTCAGCATCCCAAAATTTTGTCTGTTTGGCTCGGCGGACAGAATGTGATATCTTCTCCATACGGACTCCATTTGACAAAAAAAATATACCATCGGAATCAGGAAGATGAGCCGGACGCAATGGTGTTGGTTTCGTCGGATTCCAAACACTTTCATTTTTGAGCATTTTTCAAGCCCTGACAGGCTTCTGAATCCGATTTCGGATCAGACATGAAGCGTACTCATTCACCGATGGATTCTCAAGTTACCATTATATTAATATAGAAAAGAGGATAGATACAAGACCACATTCGCAACGGAATAGGGATCTTACCAATATACAGCCATGCCCTTTGGACTGAATAATGTGTTATCACTCCAAGAAACCCTTTGTGTTTGTAGACCAAAGGTGCTTGGTAACTTCAAGTAAAAATGTTTTTGTATTTTGTGTAAATGGATCAATGGGATAACTCAGTTCAAACATGGTATTCAGACAGTAGAGATGATAAACAAATGAATCAGTGCTTTCATGGATTGATAATCAGTAGATAACTTTAAGTGGGCGAAGAACAAATTGCTCATAAACCAGTACACATGTAGGGTCTAATAAACAATGAAGAAGGTATTTACTAAGCTATGATCCAAACAATGAGATAACAGTCATTCAAGGCATGACAGCTCAAGTAAAAATATAGAAAGAAGGTGGAAAACTGATATCAAAAGAGAAAGAAAATTGTGATTTAGTATTAGCATCAATGGGCCTGTTACATATGACATTCCTGTATCCAAAAACTGACCCTTTCATTCATCTTCCTTCTGTAGCTTTATAGCTTAACAATTCAGTTATTAGATCCTAAAACTATGGATCTGAATTTCCAGAAATACTAAACCAAAAATAGGAATAGATCCTCAAATAAATTAAATCTTTATCTCCTGGCCCTCAAAATATGGTTGAAATCTGATGATGTGTAGCTCAACCTCCTAAGGCTCTCTGAAATTCTAATTATGTGATGTGGCTCCCAAAACCCTGAAATTCTACCTCTTTTAAAGATGGTAAATGACATTTGTACACCTTTTCTTCTCTTCATTTTTCAAAAATGGTTGATTAAATAGATTTGATAATTCATTAATAAAGCCTTAGAAGAGGTTTCAATTCATTCTCATGCAAAAAATTACGATCTGGGTGAAAATCGTAACATTCTGGCCGTGACAGGATTTCAACAGTGCATAGCCCGTGAAAAACGCTCCTTAGTTGTTGAAAGGCGGCACTTCCAACAGCTAACTAGCAAAATTTTCGGCGAAATAGTTGTTGAAAGCAGGCAGATTTTCAAAATCAAATTTCTCGGTCATAGAAAATCCTTTTTTCATGTATAAATAGTCGATTGACATCTAGAGAATCTAAGCTTTCCAATGGTTTTTTCAGATCTTCATTTGGAGCTCAGGAAGGGATTGAAAAGTTCCCTGCAAGTTTAAGTCTCATTCTTTCCATTTGCAATTCAAAACCCCAAACGGTTCTGCACACCAAACACTGTGATATGATATTGGGCCGAGGTGTTGCACTGCTGAAAGAAATTTGGGAGTCGGCTCTATTTTCTAACATTAGAAATTTTAACCAACCTTCGTGAACAATGTGTGATATGGAAGCAATGATCCAAATTGATGTTGTCAACCCGGCAATACAGCCTTTGTACCTGAATTATCAGATTTGAAATTACTATCTCCGGCGCCATGAGTGCGCAGCATGCGTCACTGAACCAGATTTGCATTGTAATCCGATTTTGAAGTGCAAAACTAAATTTCCATCATTACCCATTTTCATCGGCGCATGATTTGGATTTGCATGACATGGGATGATCTTATCATCATTTGCTTTTAGAAACGTGGATATCACGCACGTGATTCCCACTTTCTTCAGCCAACGGCCCGTGGAAAACGCCCCTTAGTTGTTGATATTTACCACTTTCACCAGCGCAAGGTCCTATGGAAAACCCCCGTTAGTTGTGGAAAGTCTCTACTTTCATCAGCGCACGACCTTGAAAGAACTGCTCCGTAGTTGTGGAAAGTCTCTACTTTCATCAATGCACGACCTTGAAAAAACTGCTCTGTAGCTGTGGAAAGTTTGCCACTTTCCCCAATGCATGACCTTGAAAGAACTGCTCCGTAGTTGTGGAAAGTTCGCCACTTTCCCCAGCGCATGACCCGTGAAACTGCTTCTTGGATATTTTGGAATTCACCACTTTCAACAGTGCACATACCTATGAGAGGCGCTCCTTAGCTGCTGAAAGTCGCCACTTTCCCCAGCTAACACTCAACTTTTGGACACACTTTAGCTGTTGAAAGTGAATTATGAAAATTTTGAAAAGAAGATTTTTATGGGTCATATTATTTTCTAAGACAAAAACCAAAACCTAAGTTTTGCATCTATAAAACTCAAAAATGAATTGAGGAAACTACCGATAGCCATGCTATCCACCACAAAACTCGACCAAAAGGAAGGTTTCATTTTGGGAGCTAACATTTGGCTCCAACTGGGATGGGCATCTCCCTGTGAGGTGACCAAGAACCTAGTAGTTTCAGTAGCCTTTAGCATTGGGCATGGAGTCATCTGGTCTGTGCAACTGTCCTGCTTATTCATGAAGTCAACAACTGAAAAAGATCTCATTTGCTCGTATAGCAAGCTTATTCCTCTGCCTACTCCTACACTAACCAGCTCTGCAATTTGTTAAGTGAATGTTGATTTCCATAGTAGCCATCCAAGCAATTTGAACACTGAAGAAATCTTGTATTTACTATTGATCAGCAAATGATGTTTAACATGCAACCACAGTGACAAGGAGCTTTTCAGGAAATCATACTTACTCAGAAACACTGGCAAGCTAAGAAAATCTGAAATTTTTAGGTTCTTTGATAAGTATAGATCCATGAAAACTACTACTGGATCCTTGAAAAGAAAATAAAACACATGCTGCTCCTCGGGAAACAGATGCATGTCCATGGTAACCTCTTGCTCAGCCATGATTGTTTCTCTACAAGAGGACTGATCATCTTCTTGTCCTTTTGAGATCAGTGATTGATCATCAATGATTGTAACTTCCTCTTCAGACAAATGTACAAAAGATGATGATAGAACAGGTTTTACATCATATGAATTTTGATCAACTGAAAACATGTAGTTGCCTATATAATTATCAGTTATCGTAGGCTCCTCTTGATTTTCAAATTGGTCATGAAATTCAAACTCATACCTGACTCTGGAATACTCTACACATACTGAAAAAATCTGATTCCAAATCTGAAATATACTCACCCTCAGGCTGTTGATCCACATCTACTTCAAGCTTACTGTTTTCTTCAGAATAGTCCTCAGCAGATGATGATTGAGGAATGTTTAAATGACAAGGATTATGATCAGCTAGGAACATGTATTTTTCAATGCAATCATTGGTTATCATAGGCTCATTCTGATTTACAAACTGATCATAAATTTCATAGTCATACCTGTCTCTGGAATACTCTGCACATACTGAAGAATCTGATTCTGAATCTGAAATGTACTCACCTTCAGGTTGTTTTCCCTTATCTGTTTCATACTTACTGTTTTCTTCAGAACAATCCTCAGTGGATGATGATAGAGAACTGTCTCTGGAGTACTCTAAAACTATTGGAAAATTTAGATCCGAATCTAAAAAGAGCTTACATACCCACTGTTGTTCTAAAACTGTACCAACCTCATTATTCCCCTGCTCAAAATCTAAGGTATAATGACATTCTGCTTGCTCATGTGCTTGTAGGTTTTCAAATAAATCTCGACCTTGGATCCTTCGAGAAGCACAAATGTTCTCCTATAATTCTTGAGCATCTTCAAACAACTGGGTCAGGGATGAAGACTTCCGTTCTAGCAGAAGAAGGACAAGATCTGAATGAAAACTCATGACATAATACATCATGGCAGCTGTCTCTGTAGGCCTGACCTCCAAAGGCATGTCATGATAAGCACGGTAAAACCTTCTGTTGAAAACAGGTAGGGCTTCATCCTACTCTCGTTTCAAAGCATAGAAATCAACAAGGTAGGAATCTAAAGATTTGTACTTGCCCCAATACTTTAGGAAAACATTAGAGAATTCGGTCCAAGAACCAATTGAATCAGCTCTCAGACTTTTAAACCATGCAGCAGCATCTTTGATCAGAGACTTTGAAAAAAATCTCATGATCACATCTTCATGAGAAAGCTGAAAACGATCAGCAAAATCCAAAAAGGATTCTACGTGTCTCTCAGTTGAAGCTTGATTCTCTCCAGAAAACAAAGGGAGATATTCATAACAGTCATCAGAATAAGGATGAAGAAGATGGGGTAGATGTAAGGGTTTGAACATCTTCATCCAGATCTTAACTTGAAAAGCTGTGGGCTGATCATGAGAAATAGTAAGTTGTTGATCATGTTCATAAATTATGGCCAGAGGGGCTGAGATCTGGACAGGTTTTAAAACAATTTCGATCTTTTCATGGTCACATGGTTGATCAGATTCTAAAGGAAAAGAAATACGGTGGTCATCTTTACGAATGGGCTGAGGTAAGACTACCAAATCTACATCTATAATGCAGGGTTGCAATATTTCCTCTTCTAAAGATGGATATATACAAGAAGGATGATGATTTTCTAAATATACAAAATACAAAATAATTCTCTTTACACACGCAGGGAAGAGCATGAAAGAGTTGATGAAGAAAAACAACAGTTCATGAAGCAAAATAATGAACTGATACCTGGATCTTGACTTCAGCCTCTTCATCTTTTATCAACAGGATCCTCCCCAGTGGAGTCTTTGAACGTGGAGTTTCCAGATAGAAAATTACAACCAAGTGAATGTCCAGGCTTTGTCTATCATCAAAGTTGGATATGTGTCGTGTCCGAAGGAAACTGAGCTTCAATCTCCTCTCCCCGGCAACGACGCCATTTTGTTATCACTCCAAGAAACCCTTTGTGGTTGTAGACCAAAGGTTCTTGGTAACTTCAAGTAAAAATGTTTTTGTATTTTGTGTAAATGGATCAATGGGATAACTCAGTTCAAACATGGTATTCAGACAGTAGAGATGATAAACAAATGAATCAGTGCTTTCATGGATTGATAATCAGTAGATAACTTTAAGTGGGCGAAGAACAAATTGCTCATAAACCAGTACACATGTAGGGTCTAATAAACAATGAAGAAGGTATTTACTAAGATATGAGCCAAACAATGAGATAACAGTCATTCAAGGCATGACAGCTCAAGTAAAAATACAGAAAGAAGCTGGAAAACTGATATCAAAAGAGAAAGAAAACTGTGATTTAGTATTAGCATCAATGGGCATGTTACATATGACATTCCTGTATCCAAAAACTAACCCTTTCATTCATCTTCCTTCTGTAGCTTTATATCTTAACAATTCATTTATTAGATCCTAAGACTATGGATCTGAATTTCCAGAAATAGTAAACCAAAAATAGGAATAGATCCTCAAATAAATTAAATCTTTATCTGTTGGCCCTCAAAATATGGTTGAAATCTGATGATGTGTAGCTCAGCCTCCCAAGGCTCTCTGAAATTTGAATTATGTGATGTGGCTCCCAAAACCCTGAAATTCTGCCTCTTTTAAAGATGGTAAATGACATTTGTACACCTTTTCTTCTCTTCATTTTCCAAAAGTGGTTGATTAAATAGATTTGATAATTCATTAATAAATCCTTAGAAGAGGTTTCAATTCATTCTCATGCAAAAAATTACGATATGGGCGAAAATCGTAACATTCTGGCCGTGACAGGCTTTCAACAGCGCATAGCCCGTGAAAAACGTTCCTTAGCTGTTGAAAGGCGGCACTTTCAACAGCTAACTAGCAAAATTTTCGGCGAATTAGTTGTTGAAAGCGGGCAGATTTTCAAAATCAAATTTCTCGGTCATAGAAAATCCGTTTTTCATGTATGAATAGTCGATTGACATCTAGAGAATCTAATCTTTCCAATGGTGTTTTCAGATATTCATTTGGAGCTCAGGAAGGGACTGAAAAGTTCCCTGCAAGTTTAATCCTCATTCTTTCCATTTGCAATTCAAAACCCCAAACGGTTCTGCACACCAAACATTATGATATGCTATTGGGCCAAGGTGTTGCATTGCTGAAAGAACTTTGGGAGTCGGCTCTGTTTTCTAACATTAGAAATTTTAACCAACCTTCATGAACAATGCGTGATATGGAAGCAATGATCCAAATTGATGTTGTCAGCCCGGCAATACAGCCTCTGTACATGAATTACCGGATTTGAAATTACTATCTCCGGCGCCATGAGTGCACAGCATGCATCACTGAACCAGATTTGCATCATAATCCGATTTTGAAGTGCAAAACTGAATTTCCATCATTACCCATTTTCATCGGCGCATGATTTGGATTTGCATGACATGGGATGATCTTATCATCATTTGCTTTTAGAAACATTGATATCACACACGTGATTCCCGCTTTCTTCAGCCAATGGCCCAAGGAAAATGCCCCTTAGCTGTTGATATTTACCACTTTCACCAGCGCAAGGTCTTGTGGAAAACCCTCGTTAGCTATGGAAAGTCTCTACTTTCATCAGCGCACAACCTTGAAAGAACTGCTATGTAGCTGTGGAAAGTCTCTACTTTCATCAACACACGACCTTGAAAAAACTGCTCCATAGCTGTGGAAATTTCGCCACTTTCCCCAGCACATGACCTTGAAAGAACTGCTCTGTAGCTGTGGAAATTTCACCACTTTCCCCAGCGCATGACCCGTGACACTGCTTCTTGGATATTTTGGAATTCACCACTTTCAACAGTGCACATACCTATGAGAGGCGCTCCTTAGCTGCTGAAAGTCGCCACTTTCCCCAGCTAACACTCAACTTTTGGACACACGTTAGTTGTTGAAAGTGAATTATGAAAATTTTGAAAAGAATATTTTTATGGGTCATATTATTTTCTAAGACAAAAACCAAAACCTAAGTTTTGCAGCTATAAAACTCAAAAATGAATTGAGGAAACTACCGATAGCCATGCTATCCACCACAAAACTCGACCAAAAGGAAGGTTTCATTTTGGGAGCTAACATAATGCACCAGCAATCTTCTCCAGAGTGGTTATCGCAGCATTTAAAAAATTCATCCACCGGTTTCTCGAAGTATATCTAGACGACTGGACAGTCTATAGTCTATTGAAAAACCATGTAGAAGTCTTACGCTTGATTCTAGAGTGATGCAGACAGTGTCAGATATCACTGAACATAAAGAAATGCATATTTGGAACACCATTTGGGATACTATTGGGCCATATAGTATGCAAACAAGGGTTATTGGTCGATCCGAAAAAGGTCATCGTCATCGTTAATTTGCCAGCGCCGAAAATAGTCTATCAGCTACGTGCAACATTAGGACACACGAGATACTATCATAAATTTATCAAAGGATATGCGTAGATCACGGCACCAATGGACAAAATACTAAGGAAAAGTACCAATGGAATGACTAGTGTTAACACGGTCTGGATACCCTGAAGAAAAATATGGTCACTGCACCGATATTAGTATTTTCGGACTGGGGAAAGGCATTCCATGTGCATGTAAATTCTTCAGCGATAGCACTGGGAGCTATCTTAGTGCAACCAAGAGCAGGAGACTTGGATCACCCAATATAATTTGCAAGTAGAAAACTATCTGACTCAGAACAGAACTATAACAAAACGAAAAGAGAAGGCCTAGCTATGGTTTACGCACTTCAGAAGTCCAGACACTACTTATTGGGAAAACATTTTAAGATGTTTACAAATCACTCGGCCCTAAAGTACCTAGTCAACAAGCTAGTGTTGGGGGGGAGAATCTATAGATGGTTATTGTTATTTCAGGAATTTGACTTTGAAGTAATCATCAAACCAGGAAAACTAAAGGCAGGCACTGACCACCTATCATGGGTCACAAATGGACAAGAACCCCCAATCTTAGAAGACAACTTTCCAGATGTACATCTATTCTTGGTACAAATTGTTGATGACTACTTCGCAGAGAAAATCCAGTAATTGAGCATAGGTACTGCACCGCAAGAGTATACCACCATGCAGAAGAAGAACCTGGTAGTTCGTGCAGCCAACTATCAATTGATCACAGGACATCTATATAAAATGGACGCAGATAGCATTTTGCAAAGGTATGTTCTTGAGCACAAACGACCAAGGATTTTATCAAAAGCCCACGAGGGATTGGCAGGAGGACATTATGCAGGAAAAGATACCGTGCAGAAGGTACTTCATGCAAGACTATGGTGGCCAACGATCCATAGGGACTTGAAAGAATACTATTAGGGATGTGATGCCTGTCAAAGGGTAGGCAAACCCAACAGAAGGGATGAGATGTCATTATGACTGCAAGTGACGCTACAAGCATTTGATAAATGGGAAATAGAATTTGTGGGACCTATTAACCCACCATCCAAAAGAACAGGGGCAAGATACATTGTCAGCGTGATGGAATACCTAACAAGATGGGTGGAAGTCGCACCAGTAAAGGACTGTAGCACAGAGACCGTTGCACACTTTTTATTCGAACAAGTAATTACTAGGTTTGGGTGCCCAAGAGTTCTAATGAGCGATCAAGGCACGCATTTCATAAATAGAACCATTTGTGCAATGGTCGAATAATTTGAAGTTCACCACCAGAAAAGCACACTGTATCACCCACAGGCGAATGGCATAGTAGAAGCCTTCAACAAAGTTCTAGAGAACGCATTGAAAAAGATTTGTAACGTCAATAGAGATGACTGGGACCTCAAAGTACCAGTAGTATTATGGGTGTATAGGATGACATGTAAGAAGTTGACAGGGCACACACCATTCAAACTCTTCTACATCCAAGAAGCGGTAGTACCATTGGAATTTTTAATACCCAGCTTACGCGTAGCCACTATCACACAAATGACAGAATGTGGCGCGATACAAGAAAGGTTGCATTAGCTATAAGCAATGAAGGAAGACCAAATCCTAGCAGGATTCCATCAACAAGTGCAGAAGGCCAGAGACAAATCATGGCACAATCGACACATTAAGAAGAAGACTTTCACGAGAGGAGATCTAGTATTTCTCTACAACAGCAAATTGTTTCAGCACCTAGGAAATCTGAGAATGCATTGGTTAGGACCATACGAGGTCAAATCTGTAACAGACAGTGGAGTTGTACAGTTAAGAGATCTAGCAGGTGCAAATATTCAAGGAAGGATCAACGGGAGTCGACTGAAACTGTACAAGGATAGTCGACCACCCCCCGCGCAGTAAAAAAAAAAAGAGAGAAAAAACTGAAAAGCCATGAAAAATCCACAGGACGCTCGAAACACGAATGTAGTAAAAGAAAGAGTAACGGTCAAACGCCTAAGACAAACGAGTGGGAAACAAAAAGTTAGAAAAAGCAGGACGATAGGACAACACAAAGAAGAATTAAGGCATGGCAATGACTGATGGAACATCACATTAAACACGCCAACTGGAAACAGCCAGAGAAACGTAATGTCAAGTATGAAAATGTTGCACATGCATTGAATCCACAGTTATGGTGCATCAATCGCATCATGGAGGAAGCGTATTCGATAAGCTTCAGGACAAGCCAATACAGCATGCGAGCATGGAAGCAACTTGTCTATTCACGAAAGAAGAACATAGAGAGAGAAACATCACCTCAAATGAACAGAGTAAGATCACAGTCCTCTATAGACAGAATTTGCTCGACACTCACCACTATGGCACCACCGAAGTCCATTGAACTAGGCTCGACCTTCAGGCCGACCAGAGTTCAAACTAGGTCACGAGGACCGTTGGAAGAAAACGAGCAGCAACAACCGGAGATCATTGATATCGATGAGATCCCATCCCTAGAGATACCACCTGTTAGTCCCTAAAGTTTCACTTGAATGTGAGAGGGCAAGCTAGGGCATCATTCATTTATTGCAAAGTATTTTTAAGGTTTTATGATTTGGTTTTTGTAGGGTGGTTGAAAACTGGTTCAAGATTACAACATGACATGAAAATCAAGATCAAAACATAGCATATCCCACTGGATGAATAATAGGTAGACACATAGATGGACTAAACCAATTTAAGAAAAAGGAAGATGAAGTCTTCAATTTGTCAACTTCACAAGATTTCTCATCTCAATATATCATAAAGAAACAAGACTATCAGCCTTATATCATAACTTGAAAATTATCTTTACAGCAAAATTTTCACTGTATAAATTAATAATCAAGAATCAAAAAGCATTACAATCTGAATAATGAATTCAAGCATGAATAAAGAAATAACAGAGTAGAAAAAAGAAGGTCTAACCATCCATATGCCTTTTCTATTAAGTGTCAATTGAACATAAATGCCTTTTCTAATGAGCTCCACAAAAAGGTTCTCTGGATCTCCAATTTTTCGACCTAAACATGGTCTTTCTTATGTCTATTTAAACTATCTATAAAACTTCCAGATCCTATCATCTAGTACAACCTTTAATTACTAGATCCGAATAATATCCAACTCCTAAAGTATTTCACTCAAAAAAAAAGCTTCTACAACCCCAAGATAGATCACAGCTCAACAACTTGATATAGCAAATATTGTCAACATTACATTTGACTCTACAAAATAGGAATTTTGTTTGATTCTGTAAAACAGATCGAAGTCTTAGAATTTCACTAACCAAAATGAGTAGGCTTTGCCATATTTCCTGGAAAACATTTAAACATGATTGTAACAAAATCCATGTTACCTTTAGGATATAATCATAGCAGTGGCTTTGGCATTTTTCTGCTTGAGCTTTGTGGTTAGCACAACATTGTGCCAGTAGAGTTTGAAATTAATCTCCCTGAGTTCTTTAAGCAATGGCTTTTGCTCTTTCTTCAGACCTTGAATTCTTTCTTGCTGGCGAGCATTCCATTGTTCTATTTGCGCTTTCTCCCTCTTTAATTGTCTTATTGTTTTCTGAAATTCCTTCCTCTTTTCTTTATCAGTTCTGATTTTAAATCTGAATCCTAAGCATTATTTAGAAGGTGCAGATTCATTCAGGTTTAAGGTAACGCTAGGTTCTGTGGCTTTAACTTGGTACTTTGAGACTAATTCCGAGCTATGTTCTTCCGCAGAACTTGATGAATCTATAGCTCCAGGTACATCTGGCATGCGATATGAGTCTTCCAAGTAATCATGTTTTTCTTCATGGGATTCATTGATGCCTTTATCCATCTCTTTAGCTTTTGCTAATATAGTTGAGGATCTTTTTATAGGGCTTGTAGGTGGTGAAATTATTCTTTTTCCTTTGCTGACAGATTTCTTGGGCAATGGAGTCCTTTTTGCCCATTTCCTGGTATTCACTTCAACATTCTCAGAATCATCTTCTATGATTATGATGTTTTCTTCTTTGATTGACGAATTGAACATTGCCTTTGACTTCATCCTATACTTGTTGGTAACCCTAGTCAAATTTCTTTGAGGTTTCTGTGATACACACACACCTTTAACCTTTTTTCCTTTGGTCATAGCACTCCTTTTGCTAGTTGATGGCATTTCAAGCTTGACTGTAGTTTGAGTAGCAAGATCATTATCTGAATCTGTTTCCCCTTTAACATTTTCTCAAGAAATGTTTCAATCTCAGGCTCCCATCTAGGTCTTTTACTTCTGCTCCTCCTAGTCACCTTGATGTCAGAAGACTCATCTTTCACAGGGTTTTCATCAGGAATATCTCAGCTCTGTGTGATGGTCTTCGTCCCTCTATATTTCTTCTACTTATTGGACTGAGTGATAGGGTTTAAGGATTGTCTGAGCCAGCTCCAGGGATTCTTTAATTCGTTCAAAGAAAACATGACTAGGGTTTTAAATAGAACTTGATGAAACAGACTGCTTTTAGCATTGGTAGAAAGTGACTACACTTTCTTGGACATTTTTTTCAAGCTTTTATAGCAGAACATAAGGGAGATTTAAAGGGTAATCACCATTTAGATGCATTAGTATTCTGATATGGCAGATATAGACCAATGAAAACCTTCCTTTGTAGGTGATGTACCTATGAATCACGACCAGAGTAGTGTGCCATTCGGGTCGAACCCAGCTACAAGGTATTCCCCTTCTCTAATCTGGATTTTGCTTATCTGGAAGGAGGAATTGATTTACAAATTCAGTAACCATGTACTCTTTCTTCCACCATATTTCCCCTTCAACCACGAGCCTACAAGCCTTTGCGATAGTCTGCTATGTCACTAGCATCAACATCTTACTGATTTCAATCTCATGACCATCAAAATTCAGAGCGAACTCCATGGAAACCTGCTCATCGTAACCTTGAAAAGTGGTGAGAAACTCAAACCACCCGGCATCTCTGAACCTTTGAGCCATCTGAGGATAGGCTTCAAGAAGTTCAGCACCCTCTGGTTCTATTCTGGCAACCTGTCCGCTCCTCTTTGGCACCATCAAACACAATTCTACAACTGTCATCCTCGGGTTCCAAATTCGCCACCTGCAATTGTTAGTGTATACCGTTGCTTTAAATGGGTACCTGCATTCCTCACTACAAGCCTGAAATAAGCCAAATCGAACAGGTAACATATAATGATCATCAAGCAATGAGTAATTTGAAATGAGTCTTGTGCGTACACAACAATTAGATTCTGAAACCGTCGGATTTGGAAATGATTTCCAAGCTTTCATGGACGCATACGAACTCTCAATCCACGATTTGTGTCATCATAACGAAATCGGGATGGCAGGTGCATATCATGGCATGATTATTTGGCGCTACGGGAATAGGCTTATTTCCGTAGCACGTTTAACAACTTAGCAAAACTTGAAAATTTGAAATTCAAACGGCATATAAGGAGACACCTCAATTTTAAACAATGTGTTTTCAAAATCAAACTTAAATAAATTATCAAAGACTGTAATGCAAACCACAAAATACCAAAATCGAAAAATTGAAATCAAATGAAAACAGAAAATGAAGAATGGGTAAGGAGGGTTTAGGACAAGGGTTTCTCACTAGACCAAGACAAAATTAGAGCCTAACATTGGCTCCTTCTGGGGATGAAGTTTCGATACTAAACTCCAAGAACTGTAGACCATTTCCTTTCCTTTATCTCTGATTAATTGATTCCCCTGTGACTGTCAGACTTTTATTCTCAGCATAACTGTAAAAACAAGTCCATTGGGTATATGGAGTCTTTATTGAAAACAAAACCTATTGTACTAACTCTAACCTGATGATCCTTTAGATGAAATAGTGCTTCAAGAACCTCCCATTCACTGGGCCCCAAAAAATTTCAGTGTTGTCTAAATTATGTAGGAGAAAAGTGTTATTATTGGCTATCCTGAAAGGACCATACCATAGATTATCGAACTTTCCATGTTTTTCTTTATCCTTTCTCCTAGCGTCCCATCTCAACACCAAATCCCCTTTATTGAAAACATATTTCTTAGTTCCTTTATCGAATGTAGCCTTGATTTTGTTCTGATGAGCAGCAGCTTTCTGGTTAACCTGTTCTCTGACCTGTTGAACTTCAATCAACTGAAAAATTATTTTTTGGACATCATTGGGTTCTTCATGTTCTTCTTGCAGAAACTTTAAGACTACCAAGCCCAATTGAGTTGGAAGGATATATTATGTCCCATATACCATCTGGAAGGGAGATGTCCCAATAGCCTTCTTGTTGTTGATACGATCATCCCAGAGAGAAAACTTTAACTTGGAATCCCATGCTTTTTTTATTTTCTGCCAGTAATTTTTTTATAATCCTTATCAGTGTCTTATTGGAAGATTCAACCAATTTGTTCCTCTGGGGGTAGTAGGGAGTAGAATGAACCAATTTGATATTATATTTATTGCATAATTCAATCATGGAATTTGACTTAAAAGCCTGTGCGTTATCAGTGGCCAGTTTTTTAGGACAACCAAACCTGGAAAAAATATATCCCTCTAGAAATTCCATGATTACTTTGTCTATGGTATTCTGAGTTGGAATTGCTTCTATCCACTTCATAAAATAATCCGTAGTTGTAAGAATCCATCTATGTTTTCCTGAGGAGGCAGGATTAATCTCTCCAATGAAATCTAATCCCCACTGTTGAAATGGTCCATGGGCGATGATTGGTTTCATAGGGAGAGATATAAGTTTATGCTTCCCAAAAATTTCTTACAAGGTTCACACGCCCTGACTTGAGCAAAAATATATGAGAATAGAACTGGCCAGTAATAGCCTTCTCTAATAATTTTGAAGGCAGTAGCCTTCCAATGATGATGGCCTCTGCAGACACCGTGATGCAGATGTTGAAAGATTTGTTTAGCTTCCTTTTCGTCCACACACCTCAACAGAAAACCATTGGGGTCCTTCCAAAACAGGGTCTGACCAACAATACAGTACTTTATAGCTCTCAACTTTAATGATTTGTATTTTGATTTATCCAACTCTGGAGGAGATTGAAAATTCAGTAAAAAAAATACGATGTCTTTGTACCATCCTGAAGAAAAATACTTGTTGTTTATTTGTAAATCAATTTCTTCAATCTGGACAGAAGAGTCATGTGTCATGTCTAAAAGATGATATAATCCAATTGCTTTGTAATTGGATTTTGTCATTAATTTGGTGAGGCCTTGTCCCTTTATCAGTTGAGTAGGCTTTATGGTGAGATCATATTCTAGGATTTTAGTTATCCATTTCCCTCGCTTACCTTCACAATCAAGCTAAACCAATATTTCTTTGACTGCACTACTTGGGACATAAGCTGTAATTTTTTATTGAAGAATATACACTCTGAAATATTTTAAGGCCTTCACTAAGGCATAGGCATGTTTTTCTATTAGATCATACTTCAATTCAGAGTCCCTGAGATTTTTTCTAAAGAAGGAGATAGGCTGCTCGTGGCCTTGCTCATTTCTTTGCAGAAGAACAGCAGCTATGGTATTTTCTGATGCAAATGAAAAAATCATGAACTCTTTAGAAAAATCTGGGCTAATTAGAACAGGTGCCTGGACAATAGCCTGTTTGATCCTTTCGAAGGATTCTCTTGCTTCTGGTATCCACTTAATTTATGCATCCTTTTTCAACATGTCAGTGATGTATTTGACAATCTCTACAAAGTTAGGTATAAACCTCCTTAAAAAATTAATCTTACCAATGAAGGACTGAATGGACTTTTTATTTCTCGGAATGTCGATTAGTTGAATAGCCTTTACTCTTTCTGGATCTATTTTAATTCCTTCAGGAGAAATGATGTGTCCAAGAAGCTTTCCTTCCTCCATGGAAAAATGTGATTTTTTGGGATTAAGTGATATGTCGTACCTCCTGCATTTCTCAAAGGTCTGCTTCAAGTGTTGTAAATGTTCTTCATCGGATGTTGAAAATACAGTGATATCATCAAGGTAAATAACCACAAACCTGTCTTTCTCCCCAATGGAAGTGATGTCCATATCCCTTTGAAATGTAGCTCCAGCGTTCATCAACCCGAAAGGCATCTTTTCATACATAAAGGTGCCCCAAGGAGTGGTAAAAGTTGTTTTCTTTTTGTCCTTTTCCATTACTGATATTTGATTGTACCCTAAATATCCATCAAGCATAGAAATTATCTTTGCGCCAACAACTCTTTGTAAGATATAATCCATTTTTGGTAATGGATAATTGTCTTTCAAAGAGCACCTGTTTAGATTATGGAAGTCTACACAGAGCCTTATCTCTCCGTTCTTTTTTCTGACGGGCACAAGGTTTGCTACCCATTCTAAGTATCTTAGTGGCACTATGATTTTTGCTTCCAGCAGCCTTTTCAGCTCCTTTTCTATTATAGGTAACAGTAAAGGATTAAATTTCCTGAATTTCTGCTTAACGAGTTTTGATCCAGGTTTCAGAGGAATTTTGTGTTGAATAATCTCTGTATCAAACACTTTCAGATCTTCAGAAGACCAGGCAAATATATCTGAATATTGTTTCATTAATTCAACATATGCTTCTTTCTGTTTTTTTGATAGTTTCCTAGATACCTTTACCAACCTGGGATTTGCATCCGAACTAATGTCATAGTCTTCCACATTTGTTTCTTCTGTTTGGATAACAGCCTTTCTGGAAACATCATTATGATCGAACAACCTTTCTAATGGAACCAAACCCTTGGGCAGATGGTTTGTCTTTAGTTTAATGATCTTGTGACTAGCAATAGTATCTTGAAGAACTGTTGCAGTGTGTATTTGTGCTTCTGCATCTTCATCATCTTAATCAATTGAAATGTTAGAAAATTCTTCAATGGTTTTCAAAAATCTCTTAATTTCCTCATCGTCTTTAAAAACCTGCCAATGTTTTATATTATCCAGAATTGAGGGTCTGTGTCTGACTTCAATTTGAAACTTCAGGTTAAGAAACATCGGAGTTTTAAAGTTGCTTGCTGCAAATGCCAAAGAGTCATCCTGTTGATTTAAATCCCTGTGAACAAAAGTAATATTGAATGCCAAGAAGAAATTATCCACATAATCCCACACCTCATTTTTGTATTGTTTCAATCTTTGTTGTTTGGTTTGATATATATTCCTAACCTGGTGAACAATAAGTTCGGAGTCTCCAAAAACAAACAACTTATCTATACCCATATCTCTTGCAGCTTTCAAACCTAACAGCAAACCTTCATACTCACTGATGTTAATAGTGGTGTCAAATTCAAGTTTATATGACATAGGAATAACCTCTTTGGTACAGGAAATGAAGACAATAACAGCTCCAGAACCTTCTTTAGAACAAGCCCCGTCAAAATACATTTTCCAAATAAAATTGTCTTCACTATCTCCCACTGCAGTTGTTGAATTTCTGACTGATACTTCTGCCATTTCCTCATTCATATGAAAAATAGAAGAACCTAGATCATCTTCTACAGCATATATAGGATTATTAGTGGGATTATCGTGATCACTTACCAAATAAGCCAATCTGACTTCTCTGTATAATCTTCGTTGTTCCCCACCAAAAACAGGTATGGTTGCATAGCTAAGGTCCATCTGCAGAGTGCCACCTACCTTCTTAGCTCAAGATCTCAAAAGAAGAATTCCAAATTTTGGTGGTATGTCAGCCATGATAACATCTAATACCACACTTTTCATAGGTAATTGGGAAAGAGTTACAACCACATCTTTCATAAGTCCAAGACATTTGAATTTCTTGGAATCAAAAGGACAGAGATCATGATATGGTCTAGTAATGTCCAACCCTAATTCTTCCATCACCACCTTAGGCATGACATTGTGTGAGGCACCAGAATCCATTAAGAAATTGTGCAATATCTTGTCATGGATATTTAGTGAAATGTAAAATGGTGGAGAGGCATCAATTTTCTCTTCAATGTGAGGTCCAATAGTAATGGCAGGGTTTTCGTCTTCAAGGTTGACTGTATCTGAGAAGGTGACATGAGTTGGAGCCTGTAGAGCCTTAAGGACAGTTTTTCTGAAGGGTTATGTTTTCAGGAGTTCTAATAATGGTACTGGAATCTTGATTTTGTTGATTTCATGTTCTAAATTGAAAACATAAACATTTTTATCTGGTTCCTTTATGTCAGCAGTGTTATCCTTTGAAGGTTGCTTCAATGGTTGATCAGCTTGGACCTTGGGAACACCTTTGATCGCCCCCGTCTTAATTGGAGTACTAGCCTTCTTTGTAGAAATAGGTATATCTACTTTAGGTGCCTGGGAACCAGATCTGAGATTGTATTTTTTCCCTTTAGGTTCCTGCTGGACAATCTCATCTCCATCCCCTTCCTCAAACTGATTTGCAATCAAAGCATCTTCATATTCCTGCTATGTCACATGTAGAGGAGATGATTCATAATCATTCAAATGAACTGCAGGGTCTTCTTTTGTATCATCCTCATCTACTACATTATTCTGAAAAGGAGGTAACACCTTTTGGTCATCTTGGTTTTTTCTTTCTCTTGGTAAGATTTGAGGTACATTGTTTGGTCTCCTGAACTGATTTGGATTTCTGTAACCGCCCTCCTGTGCAGGTCTATTGGGTTGTTTTTGTTCCATCTTCAACCTTGCCATTTCAGATGTCATATTTTTCAACATCTTAGCCACTTCATCCATTTTAGTATCGGATGTTGAATTAGAAGATGAAGGCAACTCTTCCTTTTGCTTTTTTCTATCTCTATCACTTCTAGACTTCAATTTGTCTGCTGCTAATATGTTTGATTCTACTTCAATAGTTGCATCTTACATCAGGCTGAGGGTAGTGGTTCTTATTTCCCTAAGCAAAAAGGAAAATTTGGCATCGAATGCATTGGCAAAAGTGATTTTAACTTATGTCTCTGAAGGTTTTATCTCCTCTGGAATTTTACCATACATCTGGTTGAACCTTTTGGTAAAATCAAGTATTGATTCACCTTGTTTCCTCCTTAAAGCACCGAATTCAGTAATGTAGTATTGAAAGTCTTTTTTATCTACCCAATGTTTGAGAAAGGCCTCATCTAAATCTATAATATCAGCTATTGAATTAGCAGGCAAACTCCTCAACCACTTTCTTGCTTCCCCATTTAAACTCTGTACAAATAATCTCATCCACACATCAGCATGATCTACATTGAAATTGTCTGCAAAACTATAAAACAAACTCAAATGATCTTTAGCAGTAACTGATCCATATCCATTAAATATATGCAAATATCTCATCTAATAATTTGGTGGAAAAGCATACATGACTTGTGGAAGTACCAAGGGGGCATACCTAGTTGCAACTATTTCATCCATTATGTCTGCAGCCATATTAGTTGTGTTTGGAGCTTTGTGTTACACATTATTTTCGTCATCCCTATAACTGTTAATGATGTAAACCTATATGTAGTCTTCAGAGGGGTCAGTGGCCTGAGTTCCTGAAGAAGGAAGGGAGAAGAACTTTTCCTGAGAAAATAAGTTGCATTTTCCTTTGTAAAAACCCTGTAAAAAAGGAAGTTTGCAGGTTGCCTATGTATTAGAGTGCAAGAATGCCAAATTCTCGTAGGCTTCCCACACTTAGGATTTGAACTGTTCGCAGGTTTCTCTATAGGCAGGGTGCAAGAATGCTTACACGTGGGAAAAATGAGCGTTTTCTCAAATCTTCTAGAAGGAGAAACTTCCATGGTGAGGTGGCATCCGAATGGTGTGGATCTTACTCGCTTTCATGATTTAGTGGGATCATCCTAACCTCCTCACCTTATCCTCTTCAACTTATAAAAGGAGAGGAGCTCTCGTGGAGAAAGTTAGTTTAACTTTGGTTGGCTTGGAATTATTAGCTTGGTTGGAGTGGCTTTGAGATTTGCTTTGTCAAGATAGATTGTGAGTAGCTATCAGATCCATGGTCTCAGAATCCTTGGAGCAAGAAGTGTGTGGGGAATGAAGTACAATTGGAAGGGACCTTACGACATCAAGGCCATGGTTGTAATCTCTCTTTCACATTTAATATGATACAGTAATATGATTCTTTCCTATAAAGCTTGTTGTGTTTTATTGTATGATTCCTTGATCATATACATAGGTTTATATTGAGTTTATGTTATTGCTATCACTTTGGTTGGTTGCGTTCTTTTGCAGGATCATCATTGTATGAACGTTGGAACGGACCTAGGATGGCGATAGCAAGAGGAAGTGACATTTAAATGGTATGTCACCCATCCCTCTTTAGTTAGTAAATTCAATATCTAAAACTTAAGGAAAGCATCATGTTCTGGTGTGTTTTGTTCTAGATCTAGGTGGATCTAGGGAGATCAGTTAGTGTCTGGACCTACCGATTAGTCAGATAACAAAATTGGTGACTCCGCTGGGGAACGGATTGTTTCCTATTTAGTCTAGTTTCCCTTGCTTTGATTGCTTGCTTTCTGGTCTCTGAGTCTGTGGAAGATCCATCCAGACTCTCTGGATCTGAAAGTTCACTCAAATTTAGTCCTTTTTCAAATTTTTGCTTATTTATAGGCATTCTCGCACTGTACCCTTTAGTGGCCTGCGAGAAACACCTGAGTTCACACCCTGGTGTTAATTCCAATGTGAACCCCTCGCAGTCAACCTTTGTTCAGCCTGCGAGAATCTTTGATTCTCGCACTGTAATACACTACCAGAATCTTGATATTGATGAGTTTAATATATTTTGGGACATCGTGCATATGGGAATGATAAATGTTTTCTCCTTCTCGTAATATAGCTTTCATCGAAATGAAAAGATTGCATCTCCATATCTTTGCATAATTTTCGAGTCGGTCAAAACACCATATTATTCACGCCATTTTTTCCTTTTGAGTAACAACAGCCATAAAATAAAGCTCTTATAAAAATTTATTAGATATTTTTATCTTTTCTAGTAGCAAACCTACATTAGATTAGTTGTAGGGCTTTGGAATAGGCATGAAAGATAACTTTCCAAAGTTGCAAACAAACATAGAATCTTGAGTTAGGAAGCGATTAAATCCACTTATTACATTTTGTCCTGGGAAGCCCTTCTAACACAAGGGTCAATCACGAGGTCGCATTAAGACTGGCAGAGTTACTCACCCTGCTTTGTTGGTCTTGGTGTAGAGATTGCACGTATTACGGGGGTCACTTGAAGGTATACCCACAATGATGAGTGGAAGCCTTTCAAGTTGATTTTGGGCTAGATACCCTGCCCTTGCGTGTGGATCGGACTGTTGATTGTTTCCCCAGGCATCACTGTAGTAATTGGTAACCTTAGTGGCCTATCTCTCTAGGTTCTTTACATGAGGTGACTGTGGAGGGGCAAGTCTTCACGGTACCTAGAATCGACGTTGGCCAAACTCACTCGAGCTCCTTGGAGGGTATACCCACGATTATGTGTGGGAGCTTGCACCAGGGTGTAAGTCCGTTAAGCAGGTCGTCAATGTAAATTTTCCACCCACTCTATCTCAGTCCCTTCTTACATTGTTCCCATGACGTTGGATTTCATCACCAACTAGTGTGTTCATTGCAAGAAGGTTTTGTTTGCTTGCTTGCTTACTAGATTTTTAGCGTGTGCTGTTTGTTTTCCTTAGGGGACTCTAGATTGGATATTTATTTAATGGTGTTAGTTCCTGGAATGACCAATGAAGGAACCCATGCTTCAGGGGAACCTTTTGTTTTTCCTTCTTATGGAAACATTGGTCCTCCTCACATCGCTACTTTGAGCCTTCCAGGTCTCACTATTGGATTACTGGTATGGTTGTTTTCCACTCAGGTAATCCTGAATGCAATTACTGATTCAGTCACAAGAACTTCCCCCCAAAAGCATCAACATCATGTTGATCCTTCACCTTCTTCACTAGTAAGGTCTTCTTCACCTTCTTTGCTTGCAATGTCGCCTTCCCTTTCATCTTCTTCGTCGGGTGAAAGTTCTGAAGCTAGTAACCCAGTGACTAAGAAGAAGAAGAAAAGAAAGATTAAGAAGAAGAAAGATAAACAAGGGTCAAAACCTCCAACCACTGTCAAACATGTTGGAAAAAAACCAGTTATTGTTATTCGTGTTGGGAGTGTTGATGATGTCAAGATCACCCAAACAACCCGTAAGCCCAAGTACCCTTGCAGGCTTTGTAAGGGTAGCCATCTTCTTAAGGATTGCCCGGGTCTATCCAGGGTTATAGAAGTATGGTCCAAGCACCCTTGCCAACCCATATCGTCAGCCTCTGAACAACATGCTGATGACCCCCCGTGAACTAGTCAAGATACCATTGGGAAGAAGAAAAGTAGAGTCAAGTTCCCGTGTATGTTATGCAAAGGGAGTCATCTCACTCACCTTTGTCCTCATATGGATGAAGCCTCTAAATTACTGGAAGACATGAATGTTTCACAACCTCAACTTCCAGCTGCTTACCGTAAGATTTCTCTCAACCCTCCAATAGTTGATGGAATGATCACTTTGGTCCCTTCATCGGTCAATCTGGTTGATCATGTCGTCAATATGGTCACGTCCTTAGTTGAACCAGTTGACAAAGTGGTTGATCCGATACCATCCTCGGTCAATCCCACTCTCCCCTCAGAGAGTGAAACCCAAGCGGTCGATTTGTTTCCACCTGTCGACCCCATTCTCTCCCTTGAGAATGAAACCCAAGTGGTCGATCTGATCTCTCCATCGGTCGATCCTACTCTCCTGCTAGAGAGTAAACCTGATACTTCCCATGTTTTTATCGTTGATATAGAATCTCCCATGTCGAGGGGTATTCCTTCTTCTCCTATAGGACCCCTTCCAAGTAATGAGGTCATCTGTTTTGATTGGGGTGTGCTAACTGGACCTCATCTTCCCTCTCACATTCCTTTCCAGATTATAGTACAGGTTTGTGGTCGGGACGTTCCTCAGACGCTGATAGATGAAGGTTCATCTGTTAGTATTTTGTCCTCTATTTCTTGGCAAGCCTTGGGTTATCCTCCACTTGCACTGGTTACGTAGAATCTGTTAGCTTTTAACAAAAGAACTAGTCAACCTTTAGGGACCCTTCCTCAGTTTCCTGTAACTTTGGGAGGGAAAATTGTCTTCATTGATGTCATGGTAGTCCAAGACCCCTTGGATTTTTCTTTACTCCTTGGGTGAGATTATGTCTATGCCATGAAAGCTATTGTGTCTACTCTTTTTCGTGTGATATCTTTCCCTCACGATGGACGGGTTGTGACTGTTGATCAACTTTCATTCATTGACCTCGCTTGGATTGCCTCCCTGAATGGTTATTATATGCAGATGGTATCACCCCCACCACAGGTCAATTATGTGGCGTTGTCTCCCATGGCTTCAACTTCTGATGACTTAGATCCAGTAGTTGACATGGTGATCTCTTCGATAGGGTTGTTAGAGTCTTATCTCTTTTCTCCTGTCGCGACCCTCGACATGGTGTCCTTCCTGAGTGTGTTTCTTCCTTCCAGTGAAGACCTCTTGGAAGCCATGACCAAGTTTTGTCCCTTGACATGGTGTCATTCCGAAACATTGTCCTCTTGGAATCCATGATCAGGAAGAGAGGCTTCTGAGGATAGTTTTTGCATCTCTGGGGAAACCTCGTTAAAAAATGAAACAGAGGTCTTTGAGCATAGTTTTATAATTTCAAGCTCATTAAAAAATGAACCCAATTTTGAGGATAGTTTTTTCATCTCTGTAGAAACCTCGTTAAAAAATGAAATAGAGGTTTCGAGGATAGTTTTTTGCATCTCTGAGGCAACCTCATTAAAAAATGAAACAGAGGTCTTTGAGCATGGATTTTTATTTCAAGCTCGTTAAAAAATGAAACCACATCCAAGGATAGTTTTTGCTTCTCTGTGGCAACCTCGTTAAAAAATGAAACAAAGGTTATGAGCATAATTCTTGTTTCTATGTCAAGCTCGTTAAAAAATGAAATAGTTTCCCCCCTCTCTGTTTGAGTCAAGTCCTTCATCTAGTATTTGAAGCTTCATTTCATTCTGCTTTGCAGTTGGATGAAACAAAGCTTGGGGGGCATTTTCCTCAACCTCTGGACTTCATGTTGAAGTTGAGCCGCTAGTTTCTTAAGTTGGGGGCTAAGTACCAACCATCCATGTGTTATGCGTTGGGAAGTCGCAAGCATAGTTTTATATGGTTCAAGCTTGTGTAAAAATGAAATCACCTACCTCAAGCATAGTTTCCTCTGTTTCAAGCTTGTGTAAAAATGAAACCAGGTCCAAGCATAGTTTTGTTTAGTTTTTAAGCTTGTGTAAAAATTAAAATCTATTCCAAGCATAGTTTTGTTTTGTTTTAAAGCTTGCGTAAAAATGAAAATAATCTCGAGCTTAGTCTTTGTTCTTTCTCATGCTCATAAATACATGAGAATAAGTTACCGAGCTTAGTCTTTGTTCTTTCTCGTGCTCGTAAATCAATGAGAATGTAACCGAGTATACTTTTATCACTTTTTCGGACTCGTAAAGGTTATATGAAAAAGGAACCCCTTGGAGTTCCCTTTAAGCTCTTTTCAGACTCTCTAAACATGAAAACATTGTCGAGCGACCTTGTTCTTTTCACGCTCATTAAAATATTTCAAGAAAATGTTCGATGAGCAATAGTTTATCACTTTTTTGGTCTCGTTGAACTAATTTACGAAAAAGGAACTAGGAGAGTTCTCTTTAAGTGTTTTTCAGACTCTCTAAACATGAAAAACCCCTGAGTTTTCTTTCTTTGGACTCGTTAAACAAAAATCGAAAGGCCCATATGGGACTGAACCACTCCTTCTTAGGGTTCGTTAAACATACTCCCAGGGACTCGTCCAAAGGATGAGCTTACATTTACAAGCATATGTTATCCTCCTCAAGCTTGCATAAAAATAAAGAGGTACTCGCCAGAAATGGTGGGGGGGAAATTGGGAAAGAATTGTGTCTAAATCTGTATTCCATGGAAGAGTCATTTTTGAACATGACACCCTTTCAATTGCTTTGTGTCTAGGTTGGAAAATCCACTTGTCTCTTGATCATAATCCTTTATAAGATTACAAATTGGTCTGTGATCCTTGTTGTCGAGTCAGTATTTTCCAAGACAGTTGTCGTGTCATCAATATGTTCAAAAAGATGTCCAACCTGAAAAGCCTTCTATTGCGCCAGCCATTTCTTCAGTCTTTAAGCTTTCTATTGTGTCAGCCATCCCTGAGTCAGTCCTGAATCACTTGTTACTCTGATCTACTTCAAATCTTGTTACCCATTTCATGTCATTGATGGAGGATACATTAAGGCCTTCCTGTGATGAGTCTTTTCCTGTCGACTTCAACTCATTATCCAGGAATTAGACTTAGAAACTAATTGGTACCTTGGAACTTGCATGCCTCAATGGTAGGTTTCCTCGCTTTCGACAGTGGGTTTTCATTATTGACCCCTGATCGAGAGATTCCGCCGAGTGTTCGACTTCAGCTCATTAATTCACATTCATTGGATTGTACTAGTGTACCTTGGGAGTCATTGACATTAATGATGATTTTCCTCGTGCTTGTTAACGATATACACTAATGACCAGTAATCAAGTGGTTTCTACCATGTTCGACTTCGACACATATATTCACATGGTTAGATTCGTACTATAGAGTGGTGGAGATGAAGACCCTGGATATTTTTCTGACAGATCCAGGTTGTGTTGGAGTATATTTAGTGTACTATTGCATAGATCCACATTGTATGTCTCATGGCTATGTTCAAATTTGAGTCTTTAACACATAGATCCACAGTGTATTTTTGGTGGCTATGTTCATATTTGAGTCATATTTGCATGGATCCACGGTGTATGTTTGGTGGCCATGACCTATCTTACTTGACATGGATCTTCGTATGTCAGCATTTATGCTTTGAGTCATCTGTATTCTGAGTATGGGAATTCCTACCTCAGTGATGATATATTATTGTACTGTATTTCCTTGTTTGTTGGCAGGTTTCCAACCGACTGTTCCTTGTTCCCTACACACACTCGATAAAGTATTTCAGCTATCACTCTATTCTAACTTCATACTTTCGGGGGCTCTCTGTTACAAATTATTTTTGTCATCCCTATGACTGTTAATGATGTAAACCTATCTTTAGTCTTCAGAGGGGTCTGTGTCCTGAGTTCCTGAAGAAGGAAGGGAGAAGAACTTTTCCTGAGAAAAGAAGTTGCATTTTCCTTTGTAAAAACCCTGTAAAAAAGGAAGTTCGCAGGTTGCCTATGTATTAGGGTGCGAGAATGCCAAATTCTTGCAGGCTTCCCACACTTAGGCTACGAATTGTTCGCAGATTGCTCTATAGGCAGGGTGAGAGAATGCTTACACATGGGAAAAATGAGTGTTTTATCGAATCTTCTAGAAGGAGAAACTTCCATGGTGAGGTGGCATCCGAATGGTGTGGATCTTACTCGCTTTCATGATTTAGTGGGATCATACTAACCTCCTCACCTTATCCTCTTCAACTTATAAAAGGAAAGGAGCTCTCATGGAGAAAGTTATCTTAGCTTTGATTGGCTTGGAATTATTAGCTTGGTTGGAGTGGCTTTGAGATTTTCTTTGTCGAGATAGATTGTGAGTAGCTATTAGATCCATGGTATCAGAATCCTTGGAGAAAGAAGTGTGTGGGGAACGAAGGACAGTTGGAAGGGACCTTACGACATCAAGGCCATGGTTGTAATCTCTCTTTCACATTTAATATGATACAGTAATATGATTATTTCCTATAAAACTGTTGTGTTTTATTGTATGATTCCTTGATCATATACATAGGTTTATATTGAGTTTATGTTATTGCTATCACTTTGGTTGGTTGCGTTCTTTTGTAGGATCATAATTGTATGAACATTGGAATGGAGCTAGGATGGCGATAGCAAGAGGAAGCGACATTTAAATGGTATGTCACCCATCCCTCTTTAGTTAGTAAATTCAATATCTAAAACTTAAGGAAAGTGTCATGTTCTAGTGTGTTTTGTTCTAGATCTAGGTGGATCTAGGGAGATTAGTTAGTGTCTGCACCTACCGATTAGTCCGATAACACTTTGGGAGTGAGAAAGATTGGTGATGTTGCAGGTGAAAGGGAGCCTTGTGTATTACAACTTATATGTACTATCATTGAGTCTTGATTTTCAGCAGATGGGGATTTCTCTTCTGGACTATGATCAGCTAATGGGCTAAGAAACAGAGGATTCTCAAGAGAAAAATAATGTGATCTAAAATCCTCAGATGAGAAAAATTCAAAAGATGATGAAGGTGTCTCTGATTCACTCTTAATACCTGTGCTGGAACCTCTTGAATTTTCAATTAGAGGCAAGAAGTCTGGATATTTCTGTTTAATGAGCTCAATAAGCAACTTCTTTTGTTATACATTTAATTTTGAAGAGTTTGAAGGGAATGAAACTATATCAGACTCAACAACATGCTTAATTTCACTTTCGGGTTTCAAATCTTCATTTGATTGGATTTTGATGATTTCAGAAGATTCTACTTGAGAATTTTCTGAAGATAATTTCCCTTTTGAAAGTGAAGACTGACTAGAAAGAACTGTAGGTTTTCTTAGTATCTTTTCAGGATCTGGCACTGTTGTTACAGGCTCAGGATCTAGATTTTTCCTTGTTACTGGTCTCTTATTAGATGATGGAAGATTTAGAGGAGTTTTAGGTCCTTTACCTTCTCTTTTAGGAGCCAGAATTACCACAGAGGAGTCGCCAGGTGAAAAAATCACAGTCTTAGATAATGTCCAAAATTTTGTTCACCATCAAGATCTGAATCTAAACTTGTCGTTTCCCCAGGGAAGATATCTTCGTTTCTTCATGCCCGGCAATGGCACCAAAAATGTTAGTCCCTAAATTTTCACTTGATTGTGAGAGGGCAAGCTAGGGCATCATTCGTTTATTGAAAAATATTTTTAAGGTCTTATGATTTGGTTTTTGTAGGGTGGTTGAAAACTGGGTTAAGATTACAACATGACATGAAAATCAAGATCAAAACATAGCATATCCCACTAGCTGAATAATAGGTAGACACATGGATGGACTAAACCAATTTAAGAAAAAGGAAGATGAAGTCTTCAATTTGTCAACTTCACAAGAGTTCTCGTCTCAATATATCATAAAGAAACAAGACTATCATCTTGATATCATAACTTGAAAATTATCTTTACAGCAAAATTTTCACTATATAAATTAACAATCAAGAATCAAAAAGCATTGCAATCTAAATAATAAATTCAACCATGAATAAAGAAATAACAGAGTATAAAAAATAAGGTCTAACTATCCATATGCCTTTGCTATTAAGTGTCAATTGAACATAAATGCCTTTTACAATGAGCTTCACAGAAAGGTTCTCTGGATCTCCAATTTTTCGACCTAAACATGGTCTTTCTTCTGTCTATTTAAACTATCTATAAAACTTCCATATCCTATCATCCAGTACAACCTTTAATGACTAGATCCGAATAATATCCAACTCCTAAAGTAGTTCACTCAAAAAAAAATCTTCTACAACCCCAAAATAGATCACAGCTCAACAACTTGATATAGCAAACATTGCCAGCATTACATTTGACTCTACAAAATAGGAATTTTGTTTGATTATGTAAAACAGATCGAAGTCTTAGCATTTCACTGACCAAAACGAGTAGGCTTTGCCATATTTCCTGGAAAACATTTAAACATGATTGTAACAAAATCCATGTTACCTTTAGGATATAATCACAGCAGTGGCTTTGGCATTTTTCTGCTTGAGCTTTGTGGTTAGCACAACATTGTGCCAGTAGAGTCTGAAATTAATCTCCCTGAGTTCTTTAAGCAATGCCTTTTTCTCTTTCTTTTGCTCTTTATTTAAGCGGTGCCATCAACTGCGACAGTGTACCTTGAGACTTCGAGTACACCTTGATCACTGCGTACCTTCCGAAAGGGGTATGTGCAATTCGTGTTGACCAGGATAAGATTGCAGCACTGAAATTTAGGGATTTTAACCTTGGAGATCGTAAATTTTACAGCATGTTAGCCTCGCATAAGTACTTAACCAAGACCAAAGGCAAGAATTCTAAGATTTTCCTGTAGTCCTAGACCCAGAACCTCGTGCAGTCCACACTACTTAATGTGATGAAAATCCCACACTTCGGAAGACACCAGAAGGTCAATGCATGTGTCAAATTGTTGTTGTCCTACTACCATGGAGGATACTTATGGTTAGACTGTCACATCACTGTGGATCCAACCTTGATCAATCGGATCACAAGATTTGTATGCAGGGCCCCAACCCATAGGACTTTTACCCTAGAAAGACCTCAGATTGATCATTAGCACAGAGGATAAAAGAAACATATGGTGATGTCAAGAAAGGCATGCGAGGCTACAAGGTAGCCTCTATCTAGAGTGGTGCAGTGCACTTTGCATGTCATTTGATTGCAGGCAAGCTAGTACGAAAGAACAGACCAACACAAGTGACCGGATTCGTAGTAGACCATGTAGGGAAGTGTGTCGAGGGACTACAGATGAACTGGGCACAGTACCTTGTAAACCAGTTAGAGCTTGATTGCAAAGAAGCACAAGACCAAGGGTATGAATTCCACTTTAGTTGGTTTCTCATACTTATCACTTTCATCGCCTAGGAGCTACCAGAAGGTGCCACTTTTCCAGAGATCGAACCCTTCAAACCACTGGTCGCAAAGTTCTATATGTTGTGGTACTCTAGTGACATGAACAAGCAGTGGCAATCCAATGTTGTCTTCCACGCCTATTACAACCAATTGAAGAATGCAATCCAGTCTACACCGCACCTTACCCCAAACACACTGTATAGGTTTAGACCCTTGATAAAATTTAGCGCAGACCGCCACTTCACCTATATCACAATGCACGTTGATCAACACAACCAACAGCTCCAGTCATACTACAAGTTGATAGAAGAAGTCCTGGAGGATATTACCAAGGAATGGTCGACAGACCTCCTTATTGCAGCGGACCCCACAGACATGTCCGACGAGGATAGCCCTGAAGCTATGCCTGATACACCTGGACCAAGCAAGACTAAGAAGGATGATGAAGTTCAAGATATTCATAGCACATCCACGAAGACTACTTCGATCTCACCTGTGAAGGGAGGTGATGGTGAAGAACTATAAGGCACAGAAGTTGAGAAAAACAAAGGCGAGGTTACTCCGCCTAGAGAGGAGGACGGTCCCTCTAAGAGAAGGAAGGTTTCACCTCTAAAACCTTCCTCCCAGAAGAAACCTAGAACCTCTATAACCAACTAATACAAAAGTAGGAGGCGAAACAGGAGAAGATGTATAATCGTATCGAGAGTGAACTCCAAGGAGTGAAGCAGGCACTTTAGTCTAGCCGCACAGTCTCCACTTTGCCCCTAACATCAGGAACAGTAGAACTAGGAGATGAGCCAGCTCAACTCCACCAGATTGTTGATAGGGTCGAAGCTCTCCTTCGACGATCTCAATAAGAGACAGCGCACACCACCTAGGACTTGGCACAGGAACACGAGGATCTACTAGCACAACGCAGTAACACTGACCGAGAAAATCTTTCCCTACAAGCGAAGTGGGATGAAGAGAAAACAGCGCTACAATAGAGCAAGGACCAATTGGCAGCAGAATAGCTATAGGTGAAGGAACAATTCAAAAGAGCACTTCGCTCTATGACAGTCATAGAATTCAAAACTAAAGAACATGTTCCACAGTAGGTGGCACAGCTTGGAGAAGTGATCCAACAACTTCAGCAGTGCAATGTAGATCTGTAACTTCGTACCGTGCCCGAGACTCCTCAAGAAATAATAGATCTAAGGGAGGCAACTGCCTATAGCACAGTTGACCGATTAAAAACCTTTGCCTTAGAATGAAAGAAACTGAACGCTAGCAGTGCCCAGACTTATGAGAACCTCGCAGAGAATACAGAGTTGCAGTCATTGGAGACATAGGTCCAAGAAGAAAAGTAGCACGCAGATATGCTACAGGTGCAGGTGAAGGCCTTGACCCCAGTCGAAAGAATGAATAAATTTCTAGAACAATGCACTGCCCAACAACAGGTACACATGATGCAAAGTAAAGTGATGGAAGTCTCTCAACGACTTCAACCAGTCCAAGAAAAGGCATGCCAACTGTTCGTTGAAGTTGAAAGCCAGGGATCTACACTAGAACAGACCATCATCGTAGCAAAACAGCACCTAGAAGGACCAGTAACCGATGCAGTGATCCAAGAGTTCACTGAGCAAGAGGTTGTCACACTACAGTAGGTCGAAGCAGTTCGAGCGAAACTCGAGGCATTCGAGGTGGAATTGATCATACCAGAGTGAATTGGGACGAGTCACAGGTGATGTTGGGGGCCTGTTGGCCCTTGACCAAGTTTTGAGGAACACTTGGTCACATTTGACCATTTTTGGGACTTCAACAGCCTGTTGAAGACAAAGTACAAAGCGAAGCAGAGATTGTGGAAGCTAGGCCTCTTTTGGGTCCCTTTTTGGGTTTTGGGATAATGTAATGGGAAAGGGATGTTGGCCTGTGGGTTTTACCCATGTTTAGGCCCACTTTTATATGTATAAATAAGTAACATAGGCAATGTAAGAGTGTACGTGAAGCTAGGTGCATCTATGTGATGAAGGCTAAGTGTTAGTAAGGTTTTGTAAGTGCTTTGTGCATAACTGTAAAAGGCTTGCAGAGCTAAGTGCAAGTTGTTGTAAGAATTTATAGAAGGCTTTGTGTTGTAGCGCAAGGAAGAAGGATCTAGCGAGCTGCGTAGATCTTCTGTCCTATGCAAAGAAGGGTTTTTTGGTGGCTCTGTGTTGTAACCGATTGAGGACACTAATAAAGAAGAAGAGTTGGTGGATATAGCCCCAAGGTGGTGGTGAACCACGTAAATATGTGTGTTATGCTCTATGCTTTGACTGATGTGTTTATCTCTACTTTTTCTAAGTGCTTTGATGTATTTAGATAGATCTACTTATGCTTTGTGACTTTTAGATGTATACGAACGTCAGATCTGACATGTATGAAGATACTTAGTGTCGATCCACTAGATCTAATCCATTTTACTATTGCTAAGTGTGGAAATATTTTAGATCTAAGCAAATGTTGCAATGCTCGGTTCTATCTACGAAGTATAATAAGGGTTGAATATTGATGAATAGTTTATGCCAAGTACTCTATCAATGATATAATCACATATCTGTGTCCCACCTAAGGTTGCAGACACATGATTCTTGCAACCACCCCTACCTCTACCTCGAGTGAGACTACATCTTCTTCGCAGGTGTTGCCGAAAGGGTCAGTAGTTAGGGCTTTGTTGGTGCGCTCTTGAGCGTTGAACCCTGGGTCTGACCCTGTGCCAACACTGAGAGACTAGTTAACTCAGACTAGGTGACAGTTCACTCTCATAATTGCCTGAGAGACTAGAATAGGTTGCAGTTTACTCACATAACTGTTGGTGCATGTCCATATCACTCTAGACCACCACTATGGCACATTGTATTCTCCTCCAGTGAAAATTAGTTGATTTATATAGAGTATATCATGTGTAAATTATCATACATTCATTTGGTTAAGGAGAATTTTTCCATTCTTTCTCTCCTGCTTCTCTTTTCTCATATTTTTTCTGTAAATTGTGTATTTCATTTGCTAGCTAGATCTATTATGTGCAGTTTCAACACATTTACAAATTCAGCTCAGAAACGAGGAAAATAAGGCTATAATTAGGAGGCACCTTATCTCATTTGAACACACTCACTCACACTCTCTCATCTACATAGAAGTAAGGCCCAATTATGATAAAGGGTGACAGATCAGTTGCAGTGAAAAAGATTCTTATTGTTCATTCTTTCTGGTATTTATCTCTTGTGCACTACTCTTGAAAAGGGTGTGTTATCTTGGTATTGTGTTGTTGCTATAGTTGGGGTGGTATTTTTTGTTGTACTTTGAGCTAGCCTTCGGGATAGGGTTTATATGTTGGTTCATGATTGGACTTGCTTTGTGAATGGAATCTGTCTAAGAAAGGTTCTTGGTTTTTTACTGTTGGCATTATTGATTGTGTGTTGTCATTGATGGCAACATGAGTCCAACATGTACAGTAATCATAAGAAAAGGAAGATCACCTTGGGGCAGAGGAATATCACATTGAGGCAGAAGTAATTTGTGATTAATGTTGATCACGATAGGATCAACAAAGATCCTATGTTCCTAAATATTAGAAGAGATATCCTTCTGGTTGATAAATATAGTGCATAAAGGAGGGCATTTACACAGATCATAGAAGGAAGAAACATTAATAAAAGCTCAGAAGAGATGGCGCAGTTGAAGTAACATGGGAGACAGAGATCTACGAGTGAACAAATCCCTTTGTAAGAGATCGATTTACAAAAATCGTTAGATGAGTTCGAGATCTATCTTGGTCATCTGATCGATTTTAGTGGAAGGATGGGGTAAGCCATAATATCCTAGAGTCTCAAATTAAATGAACTCATGCATACCATTGATCTAATATCTCATCAGGAGCAATATGATACATTGTATCAGGTGGTCAACTCTAGCACTGACCACTCCGGAGAAAAGAAGTCTAAAGCATGCAAGTTCATCTGAAGGATAGAGCCCTGAAGTCCTGAAGTGAATGAGTGCCATCATATCTGAGAAATACATGGTGACCTTTGGATGAGGATAGGTGGCTCCAATGGTGGTCAACTTCGATGTTGACCACTTCGATGAAAAGGAGTCTAAAACAGGTAAGTTTACCATAAGTCTGAAGCCTCGGAGTCACGAACTCTCGTCAACCGTCAGATCATAAAATCACTTCAACCGTTGATCTGGAGTAAAAGTTTTCAGAGCCCGGTCAAATCCGACCTTGACCTACTTCAGTGATAATCAACTCAATTGAACCAAGAAATCTTGAACCCCAGAGTTCCAGAATAAACAAAGGTCGTCGGATCAAGACAGTTGTATATCTATGGTGGTAGATATATATTTGGCACTTCGGCGATGTTCGAAGGTTGATATAAAAAGTGCAAAACTCCCAGAGCCACAAAGTACCGAATCCACGAAGTGAAAATCCATGATCCAAGAGGTAGACACATGGCAGAAGATAAATATGACACATGGACCAATCAAATGGTGACACGTGTCAAGGTCAATGTGGCACATAAGGACTGTGAAATTCATGAATCAAGGTGACATGTGGCACACATAATATGGGTCCATGTCAACCTAGGTGATGTCAGCATACCACATCACTCTAGGACTACAACCTCTAGGGATATCCAACTTCTCCTACCTGCAAAAATGTTCGAAGCTCTGAACGTTGAAGTCGCGAACTAATGTTGGTCGTTGATCTAAGATCCTCTGGGATATCTCATGATTGTTATATCAAGCATGGTGGAAATATAGAGTAAGCATGATTCACGAAGTAATGCTAATCGTTGATCTACTTCGAGAGAATTCTCAATCGGTGATCAAGCATAGTGGAAGAATAGTGTAAGCATGAGATGTTAACCGACAACAAGCGGTCACTATCATTTTATGACTTACTCAGTAGGTAAACCTTCAGAGGAATTGAACTACTTCATAGTTCTAGTAACCCGAAGTCTCGGAGTGTCAAATCTCTAAAATATGATATGGACCGTTGAATTTTATGGACACATGTCAACTCAAGATTAAAGTGCACAGTGGAAAAGTGTTAAAGCTCCACTATGTTGAAAGAGCATGAACCGTAGATCTCAACTCTTGAATAAGTTGTGATCGTTGATTTTTTTGAAATCCTCTGGGTAAGCCAAGATCGTTCATTCAACAAAAGATCAAAATCCATCGTCTGATATACTAATGAATAGAGTATATGCAATTCAATGAAAATTACTTTGGAAGGATAAAATGTTTGCAAAGTCCAATAATCCTAAATACCTGGAGAGACGGAGCTCCTATTGGCCTAAGTCTAACAGTCCTAGCTCTTGGTCATGTGAAGGTTCTTAAAAGTAACTCTAGGGACAAGTTCAATAACTACATGAAAAAAATGAGTTAATCCCTTGGTTCTTAGCTAAAGGGAATATGAAAAATATGTCAACAGAAAGTACTCATAAAGTACTCATATGTACTTCGACGAAGTTTACTTCGAAAAGTATTACTCTGTTAAAATGAAATAAGGTCAAAGTCTGGAGGACTTGTTTCCAACATTGGTCTCGTGATAAAGGAATAAGGGTGAAAGAAGAGGCGCTATGAACAACGCTTAAAATGGATAAGCATGTGGTTTTGAGCCAAAGGTTATGTGAACATTGGGTTGAAGGAAGTGCCTCATACAGATTTCATTTTTGTAAACAGCTTAAGGTATGTAGATTAATTCGACAGATAATTAACACCATAACAATACAGAGAATCGGTAAAAGCTCGAATATTATATGTTGGATAATTGAGGACACAACAGAAGCATGAGAATGGTATAATGAGTCGATTCATATATGTGATCAACTCATAAGGACAAAGTTTGAATCAAGATTAGTTAGTTAAATTAAGAGGTGAAATGGTTCATGGAAAAAAGACACATTGGTTCAATACTATATCGTTTGTACTATATAAACCAGAAGTGGTGGTGAATCTAAGTGTGTCTTGGTGGATTAAATATATATGTATATGTTAAGAACCAAACATCAATATAGCATAGAAAAACCTCAGGAAAAGTACTCAACGCCTTGAAAAAGAGATAATTTCAGATAATAAGCCTCTTCGAGGGGGCAACCTCCTTTTACCCCACTTAAATGTTCAAGTACA
>ML817213.1:24795-44258 GCA_009831015.1 Picea engelmannii | reverse complement strand
GGTTCATTCTTCCCTTGTGTGCATGTGAAAAAAGGGGTTTTAGATTCGGGTAGAAGGTTAAAAGTTAAGTCTTGAGGGTCATGATCTGCGTATAAGCTTAGAGCCCTAGCTTATTAGTCCGTAGGGTAGAATACCCAACAACATCTAGGAAATAATAAAGCTAAAGTAAAAAATGTGTTATTAGTTGAAAATTTGTATACTAATATCCTCAGTGTGAGCCAAACTTGTGATCAAGGACACATACTCATATTTGACTCTCAAAAATGTGAAATTATAAAAGAAGACTCAAGAAAAATAGTGGTTGTTGCACCAATGACACCAAGCAATGTTTATATCTTAAACATAGAAGAAGAAGAAAAAAGTTTCATGAGACAAATAAACGAAAGTTGGCTATGGCACAAGAGAATGAGATATATAGGTTTTGATAATTTGATAAACGTCAATAAAAAGGAAGTTATGCGATATATGTCAAATATTATTAAACCTTCAAACTTTGTTTGTAGGCACCGTCAACATGGAAAGCAGACAAGAGTAAGATTCAAGACAAAAGAATACTTTGCATCAAAACCATTAGAACTTGTTCACACATACCTCTGTGGACCAAAAAGAACTAAAAGCATGCAAGGTGAAAATTACTTCATTTTATTCATTGTTGACTATACAAGGATGCATTGGGTATATTTTCTTAAAGAGAAATCAGAAGCATCAAAAAATCCAAAGCCTTCAAAGAACATGTTGAAAATGAGACTGATCTCAAAATCATGTGTCTAAGATCAGACAATGGAGGGGTATTTACCTCCGATGAGTTCAATGAGTTTTGTGAAACTCATGGAATTAAAAGACTCTTTTTAGCTCCAAGAAATCCTCAACAAAATGGAGTTGTTGAAAGGAAAAATAGAATTGTCCAATAAGAATCAAAAAATATGTTAAATGAAGCCAAACTCCCAGATATCTATTGGAGAGAAGTAGTATATACAAAAATATATATACTTAACAGAGATCAACATAGATTTAACCGTGAAAAGACACCATATGATTTGTGGTTTGGTACATCAGCACCAATCAAACACTTCGGAGTCTTAGGGAGAAAATGCTATATAAAAAGAGTTGATGATAATCTAGGAAAAATTGATTCTGGATTAGATGATAGTATATTTATTGGTTACTCATCCAATAAAAAGGCCTACAGATGCTACAATATGAGATTGCACAAAATTGTGGAAAGTGAAAATGTAAAAGTGGATGATCTAAAATCAAGAAGAATCAAATCTCAAGATAATTCACAAGTTGATGAAAGAAGAAGAAATGATGACGATGAAGAAAAAACTAAAGAAATACAAGAAGAGGAATCGCAAAGTGAAGAATAAAATGAAGAGGAAGCATCACCAAGACAAGAGTCAAAAGCACCATCAAGAAGAGTACAAAGAGATCATACAGAAATTCAAATCATAGGCAAAAAGAGTGTTGGAGTTGAAACAAGAAGAAGGCTAACATATGAATCAAAACAAGAAATTCTCTCCCAGATAGAACCCAAAACATTTTTTGAAGATAAAAAAGATCAAGATTGGATCAAAGCCATGAATGAAGAGATTGATCACATAGAGAAGAAACAGACCTCGAAACTAGTCCCCAGACCAAAAGAAAAAAAAATGTGTTAGGGACCAGGTGGATTTTTAAAAATAAAGTTAATGAAGATGGTCAAATTATAAGGAATAAAGTAATGTTAGTGTGAGAAGGATATGCACAAGTATAAGGGATTAACTTTGAGGAAATATTTTCCCCAATAGCCAGATTAGAAGCTATTATAATGTTCTAGGAATTTGCATGTTTTAAAAACTTCAAAATATATCAAATGGATGTCAAATCAACATTCGTAAATGGAAATCTATAGGAAGAGATTTATATAGAACAACCTAAAGTATTTATATTATCATAAAATAAAGAGCATGTTTGCAAATTAAATAAATCATTATATGGTCTCAAACAAGCTCCCAAGGCATGGTTTTCAAGACTTGATAATCATTTACAGCATCAAGGATACAAAAAAGGAGCTATTGACAACAATCTTTACATTAAAAATGAAAATCAGGATGTGATTATTGTTGTAGTATATGTGGATGATATCATCTTTGGAAGTAATATAAATCCTCTAAGCAAGCAATTTTCTACAGAAATAAAAAAATAATCTGAGATGTCAATGCTTGGTGAACAGACATTCTTCCTAGGATTACAAGTTTCACAATCAAACAAAGACATATTCATATCTCAGACCAAATATATTAAATAAATGTTGAATAAATTCAAATAGAATATTGTAAACCTATGAGCACTCATATGATTACAAGATGCAAACTAAGCAAAGATGATGAATCACTAGGAGTAGACCAAACCATGTATAGATCAATTATTGGTAGCCTATTATATGCAACAACAACAAGACCAGACATTATGAAATCTATAGGATTGGTGGAAAGACTTCAATCTTCACCTAAAGATACACATATGAAATAAATTAAGAGGATTTTTAGATAACTCAAAGGTGCCTTGGATTTTGGATTATGGTATAAAAAAATAGAAGACTTCACATTAACTGCATATACTGATGCAGACTTGGCTATAAGTTTGGATAACAGAAAGAGCACTAGTGGAGGAGTGTTCTTCCTAGTAAAATGTCTTGTGTCACGGCTAAGTAAAAAGAAACCCTCCAAATCACTATCTACAACGTAAGTTGAAGATATTGTTGTTGCCTTCTACTGCACTCAAGTAATTTGGATGAAACAAAATCTAGAAGACTTACAAGTAAAATATGATCATCCAATTCTTCTTAACTGTGACAATACCAGTGCTATAAACCTTTCTAAGAATCTTGTTATGCACTCAAAAACCAAGCATATCCCAATTAAATTTCATTTTTTAGGGGAACAAGTTACTCAAAAAGTTGTTAAAGTGGAATATGTGGATACTAAAGAACCGATTGTAGATATATTCACAAAACCTTTACCCATGAGTACTTTTGAATACTTTAGACAAAAACTGGGGGAAATATCCATATCTAATTAAATTGCACAAGCTTCATCAGAAAAATAGTACATGGACAGGGGGAGTATAATCTTAGGGGGATCAAAGAAACATCCCTTCTTCCATTGTTGTCAAAGGAGGAGAAGAAACAACAAAACATGGTTAATTGGAAAAGGGTTTTACTTTGTTGCCATCAATGTCAAAGGGGGACAATGTTGGACATGGTGTTGGAATTGATTTCAAAAGGGGTCAATATGCTTAATGTTGAACATGATGTTTATGGAGTTGACATTGATGCAAAAAGGATTGGTTAAAGTAGATTGTTATTAAAACATAATGTGGAATATGGTGTGTTGAATCTTGTCAAGCTCATGCACTGTCAAAATATTATGATTGGTCTTTGCAGTTTCCAGGAGAAGGATTGTAGATAGAAGATGAAAACAATTGTAGAAGAAAATCAGAAAGGGAAAATAGGAAAGATCGTGAAAATTTTTAAATTACTAAGAGGGGGGGTGAATCAGTAATAGATAAAGTTAATCATTTTTAACCATATAATGCAAGTGTTATATCAGTGTAGCATTATCATCCAATAATTGCAGAGTAAATAAACAATGAACAAATGAGCAATCATACACATACATAGTACACCAATGTTTTTATGTGGAAACCTAAAGCGGGAGAAAACCACAAAATGATTTTTCTTATATGTCTTGAAGAATTACATTCATTGGAAGCACCAACTTCCTTTATTTTCTAGCTGCAACTGGAAGGAAGCTCCAACCCCCTAGTTTCTCAAGCTACAACCTGAGGGAAGCTCCACCTCCCCAATTCTCTAGCTACAACCAGAAGGAGGATACAAATCCCTAAGTTCTTCGGATACAACCAGAAGGTGGCTACAACCACCTATCCTTGCCCCATCCAACCACCCTGAAATATAAATGCCAAATTTAGACAACCTGTCACTATCACTGAATCAACCACTGCCACTGTCAACCTGTCACTATCAACCTGTACCAATAACCTATAACAACTTGTACCAATCAACCTGCACTAAACAACCTGTACCAATAACCTAAACCAATATGTACCATACATCAACCTTGACTCATCAATATGTACCAACATCATCAACTCTACACCTCATGTATGTGTCAACTCATCAACTATACACCTCATGCATGTGCCAACTCATCAACTACTTGTCTAAACCATGTACCCAACATGTACCTCAACCATATACCAAAGAAAGACACCAATATAACCATCAAAAGTTATCTAACAATTCATCACTCTATCCACAAACCAAATACCATAAACCCTTACATCAAACAATGTGCCACAACCTCACTGTTATGTAGCCTCAAGCTAAACCAACAACTTCAGCAACACATCACAACCAAAAGACCAATACTCATATGCCAAATACCAACAACAAATTACCAATTATATCCCTCAACAAATCTGATATATGCAACAATATTGAACATCCAATACCATCTCAAGAGATAAACCCTAGCTCACAAAACATACCTCAAACAAGATGTGTCGTATCTCTCATAAATAGACCCCAACCATGTTGTTGTCGCGATTTTTCTGCCACACTTTCCTGTCGTGATTTTTCTGCCACACTTTTTCTGCCACGATTTTTCTGCCGCACTTTTTCTGTCATGATTTTTCTGTCACACTTTTTCTGCCGTGATTTTTCTGCCGCGATTTTTCTGTCGCACTTTTTCTGTTGCATTTTTCCTACCGCACTTTTTCTCCCACACTTTTCCTGCCGCACTTTTCTCTATCAATAATACCTACCCAAATAACCTTTCACAAAATAGATATTCAGTGATATTCAATAGGTTCAAGTGTGATTAAATGAGAGAGTCTTGCCTCTTATTTATACTTTCATGTAGCATCCCACTTTCCTTATTTTAGGGAGTTCTCCATTAACTTTATTATTTAAATAATTTATTTTGCAAACACTTTGACTACTTTGACCTTTTGGGGCTTCTAGTTGACTCATGAGGGTTCTCCAACTTCACATGGCCATAACTCTCTAACAGTGAGGAGTTATGTGACATTCCACATACCACTGGCAATGGCATGACATGTATTATCCATCTAGAATAGTCTTACTTGCAAATATATCAAAACTCATAACATTATCCATCAATGACAACCAACCCAATTAATCAACAATCTACCCCTTTGGCATTGATGACAAAACTCTAATGCAATACTGAATTTATATCACTCATGCTCCCCATGTGACCATCGCTCCCCCTGGAACCATGCCTCTATGTTCTTCATACAATAAATCTATCCCCCTTTTTCATCAATGGAAAAGGTATCTTTCCATACGGGGTTGCTCCCCCTAGTTGAACTGTCCTTAGGGATACTCCCCCTGAATGAACTCTTCCTGAACTGATCTCCCAACCTAAACTGTCCTCTTTATGGTGCTTCCTCATGTAAATCTAAGACATATTAGATAAGCATTCAAAAGAATTCATTTTGGAGTAAAAATTACTCTGAGTCTCTGGTGAAGATACTCAAAGGCTTCATGTCGAAGCGGTTTTGTAAAGATGTATGCCACTTGTTATTTTGTGCCCACATATTTAACTCTGATGTTCTTCTCTGCAACCTGTTCTCATAGAAAGTGATACTTTATTGGAATGTGCTTCATCATGGAGTGCATCATCGGGTTCTTTGAGATATTGATGGTGCTTGTATTATCACAATATATTGGAATGGGCTCATCATACTCAACCTGTATATCTGTTAGAGTTTGTTTCATCCATAGAACCTGTGTACAACATGATGTTGCTGCAATATACTATGCCTCGGCTATAGATAAGGATATCGATGATTGTTTCTTGATTAATCATGATACTAAACACTCACCCAAGTAGAATGTTGCTCCATTGGTGCTTCGTCAGTCATCAATGCAACCTTCCCAATCTTCATTTATCTAGACAATATGTGAAAGATCTTTTCTTTTAGGATACCATAATCCAAACTCTTATGTTCCTTTGAGACATCTAAAAATCCTCTTCACTGCTAATACATGTGATTCCTTTGGTGTTGCTTGAAATCGTGCCACCTGTCCAACTGCCTGCATTACATATAGTCTGGATTGTTGTCACATATAGTAAGCTACCAATTATTGACATGTATTTCCTCTGGTATGTAGACTTTGAATCATCATATTTGCTCAACTTTCAACTGGTTTGCATAGGAGTGGTAACTAGTTTGCAATCTTCCATTCCGGACCTCTTTAGAATTTCTCTGATATACTTAGTTTGAGAAATAATAATTCCTTGGTTGTTTTGACGTATCTGAATACCCAGAAAGAATAATAGTTCTCCAAGTAATGACATTTCAAATTCATTCTTCATGTCCTTTGCAAATTTCTGGCTTAACCTATGATCAGTACTTCCAAAAATAATATCATCAACATAAATTTCAATTAATAAAATACTATCTTGATTTACCTTGATGTAGAGGTTGTTGTCTACACTTCCTTTTTTGAACCTTGCTTGTTGTAGATATTTATTGAGTCTATAGTACCATGCTCTAGGAACCTATTTTAGACCATACAAGGCCTTATTCAATTTACACACATAATCTGCATTCTCTGACAACTGAAATCCTTATGGTTGTTCAATGTAGACCTCTTCTTCAAGTTCCTCTTTCAGAAAAGTTGATTTCATGTCCATCTAATACATTTTAATATTCTTGGAGCATGCATAAGCTAGGAGCAATCAGATTGTTTCCATTCTGGAAACTAGAGAAAATGTCTCTTCAAAGTCGATTCCTTCAACCTGTGCGTATCCTTTACATACCAATATAGCTTTGTTCCTTGTAACATGTTCATCTTCATTCAATTTATTTATGAATACCCACTTTGTGCCAATCACATTCTTATTCTTTGGCCTTGGAACCAATTCCCAAGTGTCATTATTCTCTATTTGATCCAATTCTTCATCCATGGCCTTATTCCAAAATTCATCCTTGTTGGCCTCTTCAAAACGTTTTGGTTCAATCGTATATGAAAGTGTTAGGTGCGTTTATTTTAGTGAATGGGTTCTTCTTCTAGTCTCAACTACTGCATCTTTGTTTCTGATAATCTGATCTGAAGGGTGATTCTTTTGCACTCATTTGCTAGGTGTCTTTGGAGGCACTTGTTGAACTTTCTCTTCTACTTTTGTCTGATCCTCTTCATCTTCCCCTTCTACTTCTTCTTCACCTTATACTTCTTCTTCGTAAAGTTGTTCCATTGATTCATTTTCTTCTTCCTTTAATTCGCGTCCACTTGTTTCATCAATTGTTACATTGATGCTTTCCACAACTTTTTTCAACCTCAAATTGTAACACTTGTATGTTTTCCTTGTACTTGAGTAACCAACAAGTACTCCTTTGTCCACGTGAGAGTCAAACTTTCCCACTCTTCCATCTTCTCTTTTGATGTTGCATTTGCTTCCATATACTCTGAAGTGCTTCACATTTGTTGGTCTTCCTTTCCATAGCTCATAGGTAGTTTTGTCAGTGTTGTTTTTGAGCATTACTCTGTTTTGAGTGTGAATCGGTGTATGAACTGCATGTGTCCAAAAGATATCTATCAAATTGGAATCCATTAACATTGTTCGAGCCATTTCCTATAATGTCATGTTCTTTCTTTCAACAACTCCATTCTGTTGAGGTGTCCTAGCAATAAAGAATTGCCTTTTTATTCCATGCCTGTTGCAGTAGTCCATAAATTCCTTTGAAGTGAACTCTCCTCCATTATCATATCTCAAACATTTGATTTTTGAATCCATTTCATTTTCAACCATTACCTTGTATACCTTCAAGTTTTCAAAAGCATCTAACTTATTCCTGAGAGAGAAAATTGCAGTCATTCTTGTATAATCACCAGCTAATAACATAAAGTATTTCTCACCTTTTAAACCCATTGTTGTAGTTGGTCTAACTAGATCAGTATGCACAATTTCCAATGGTCTTGTCGTTGAATATTCTTTTGATTTAAACCTGGACTTTGTTTGCTTTCCTTGATGACAATGCTTGCATAAAGTGTTGGTTGGTTTCGTAATCTGGGGCATTTCTCTAAATGCTTCTTTTTTTCTAACTTTGACAAGGCTATCAAAGTGTATGTGACCCATTCTTCTATTCCATAGCCAACTTTCATCTTCTTTTTCTAGGCAACACTCTTCATTTCCAATTTCACTTAGTACATATATGTTGCTTGAAGTTCTTATAGTTGTTGTCATCAATTTTCCAAAACCTTATTTTCTTATCTCCCACTTTTGTGAATCAAAAGTAACTTTATGACCTTGGTCACATATTTGACTCACACATAGAATATTATGTTTCATATATTCTACTAGTAGAACATTTTCTGCCTTGGTATTCTTATTTCCAATTCTGACTGTTCATTTTCCAATGATTTTAGCCGAATCCTCATTTCCGAAGGAGATTGATCCATCTCTTTCCTTTCTTAATGTAAGAAACTTGTCTTTATCACCTGTCATGTGTTTTGAACAACCACTGTCAACATATCAACCACATTTCTTTTTCTTATCTTGTAGAGCGAGTGTGCATTCTTCATTGCTATATTGATTATGCTTTCTTATCCATGTTCTCTTCTGAGGTTCCTGTTTGTGACTATTGTTGTTTTGCTGTGGTTCTCTAGGAGGAATTGTCATTCTGCAATCTTTGGCCATGTGTCCAAAGTTGTTACACTTGTAGCACTCCACTTCAGTGCTCAATGATTCAAACCTATTGTAACTTCTTCTTTGTGTTTCACTGGGCCTTCTTGGATAACCCTTTTCTGTATGACTTTCAAAGTTGTTTATGTTCATGTTGTTATCTCTTCAATTTGTAACTTTATGTCCAAAATTATTACATGCATAACATAAACCCAAAAAAAAAGTTTGATACCTGGGAGTTGAAGATCTTCTTAAAGGAGTTGCTCTTATGAATCCTTCTTCTTCCTGAGGCCTATCTGTCATTTGTTGATTCTGAAATCTAAACCTTCTCGGTGGAGGAGTGTCCCTGTAATATTCCTTGTAGATCTTCCTATCCCCTTCGATTGTTTCTGCATAGATTTTTGGATATTTTTCTTTCTCTGTTGTTTTGGAGCTTGATCTCTTTTCTATATGATTGTATCCAAGTCTGTGTTGATATTGTTAACGCTCTGTAATTTTCCCAAGGCTACAGAGGCAGTCACAAAGGTAACCTCAAACCACTTGGAGTCTTGTATCTAGCCCTCCAAGACTCAGAGAGGTCTCTCTCTGTATGATTTAAACTTGGTATGGAATAAGATAGAAGTCAGGCTAGCTATGAAAGTATGGGGCTGGGGTTTTTAAATGGTTGTTTTGAGACAGCAAGGAGGGCCATTGGGAAAATGGGGTCTACACTTAAATATGTGATTCACTCTCAGATCTAGACAAAACTCCTACACAGGGAAAGGTAGTGGAAGTGTTGGATCGAATTAAGTTTGAATGGTGTCGATTTAAGGAAGAAATAGGGGAGGAAAAAGCGAGCAAATGAGCAGTTAAGAATTCATAAACTGAGATTTTTAAAGGAGAAACATAAAGATTATCACAAGATCAGATGCAGAGTATTTTACAATAAATTATGCTCTGTTATTATCTTCTGACAATAAGAATTGAAAACAAGTGGAAAGATGACAGGAAAAATACTTAGCAGAGAAAGAAACGCCACCAATACATCCGCACAAGAATCCTGTAAAAAGCATGCCCATTACTGATTGATCATTTAAAGATTACAGAAAAGTTTTCTGGAATGGCAAAGACCACGGTCCAGCAAAGAAAATTACACCCTCACAGGTCGAACCCTCTTTTTGTCTTTTACATGTGTATATAAACAGAAATTCCCTCCGCCTTCTCCTGACTCGAGCTCTATCTCTTCTTTCTGAAAATAGAAAAGCAGTTACAAAAATATCGACACCTGTATGATGTCTCTAAAACAAACAAAACTGCAAACCAAAGGAAAGATAAAATTGCTAACTGCTGCCTAAACATCTGGCATACTGGAGGTTGTTTAAGATTTGTTGGTGAATAGACTCTAATAGCATCAAAACAAATGAATGCAGAAGTCGTCGAATGCTTGAGGTTGTTGGAGATTTGTTGCCAGTTGGAGGATCAGTGCTCTAACCACTACCTGAAAATAGGAAATCTCTGCCATTTGTCATGAGTGAAGTTAAATTGCCACTGGCCGAGCTGCCATCTACTCCATGATCTTCCTCGAACTACTGCCTCGAATCTTGGAAGGTTGATCTGGTGTTTTGACTGCCATTTACATTCTAAAGAATGCCTCAAAACAAGGATACTCTGCCACCTCTGTCTAACTGCTCCACATAGATCACGCACTGTTCTTTGGGCAATCCAAATAGCTACCTTGTCACCTTCACTGATAACTGAATTGTTTCTTGCATTTAAGTGCTCCCCTCCAGATCCGTGTTAAATGGGATTACAATCCACCTCCTTGACTATGAGCTCTGTATCTGTTGAATTGTCTTTGACCAATCATGCATTGTTGAGAAGCAGAAGCTGCAAAGACTAGCACTCTTCAATTGTAAAGATAATAAATCTAGTAATAGGCTGGCAATATAAGCCTCGGCTCCACATTCCCATAAGCCACTTGTTACAAGATTAATCCACAAACACAACTCTGATATTCAACTCCATGCGCTTCTCTTTAACTAATAAAACAAAAAGCACACAAGAATTGACCCATTTTGCAGAATTATTTGTCCATATGTCTACGCTTATGTTTCTTGTGTGCATTACCAATGTGATTGTTTCGACTGGGTTTGCGGGCCTTCTTACCACTAATGAAAATGGATGAATACGCCATCAATATGCCAAACAGTGGCAATGCCAACAAGGCAGATGCCATAAACCAAACAAGCTCTTTGGTAGCCAAAGCAGCTGTAAGCTCATACTTTTTTAATGTCTGTCTCACAGAACATTGCAACTGGCAATGGTACTTTGTTGCAGTTGTGAGAAATATTTTGTAGGCATTAGCAACATGTTTTGTATATGGTTGCAAAATGACATTCGCTTTCTCAATATGAGGTTGTGAAGTAGCGACAACTTTTTCAATATGAGATTGTGAAACAGCAACGACTTGATCTATGTAAGGACCACAAATATCCTTGATTGTCTGCAAATGGGGATTTAGCGATTCATGAGCTTTAACAAGATGTGGCTTGATGGTATCCCTTGACACCTCATAACCCTCAATAGATTTAGTTTTTAAATTCTCCACATGTGGTGCAAGGGAAACTGTAGCTTGCTGCCACTGTTTCTTCAGAGTAGGGCCCCAATGAGTATTTGTTGTTTCAAGATGGGGTCTTGTCCAGTTGTGAGCAATGGTAAACTTTTTCGATACCTTCTCTAGAACAACATTTATAGCAGGCGTCGCACATTTTGCCCAATGTTCCGCTACATATGCCTAAAATTTAACTAGACGAACTGCAAACCAAGGTGGTAACCAGGCACCCTGGACCTCCAAGATGTCCACTTCGTACAAACTGTCAATGGCTAAGCACATCAGCTTTCATTTGAATGCAGCTTTGCTCAGTGTCTACTTTCTTATTCCAGCTAGTAACTCCATTACAAACATTTAAAAAAAAACGTTTTGTACTACAATCTCCAATCTATTTGAGACAAGATGAAACAAATCAACCAGCAGGATCCGTTCATCGACCATTTGGCATAAAGTTGCCGCTGTGAAATATTCTACAATTCACCAGCAAAAATGATGAATATTGTCTACAATCCTATATAATATATGATCCAAACCTCCGATGACTATTATTCCAGTGCACCTCCTTGATAAGCAAGCTCCAACAGAACTATTTTCTCCCAAACTAGTTGACTCTCAACACAGAATGGGGCTTTAGGAATTGATATCACGAATCTAGTGAAGCTTTGGATTAAGCATGCAGATCCTTTTTTGATGCCCATATAGGCCCCTTAGGACCAACGCTATCATTTCCCTTATTGGAACCATTCTCGATGATGATAAGAGGCTCTGTTTCACCATCCTTGACCTGAGACAGTTGTCCAGGTGGCTCACTTTGTTTTGATTGACTGTCAACTGCACAAAAATAAGAATACAAGCCCATCCCAACTATAGCAATTAATATTCCCAGAATATTCAGCCAACTAAATGGATCATGAAGTAAAATGTAGCCAAATGCCATAACCAAGCAAGTCTTCGAGTGTCCTAGAACTTGATATGTGACTAGAGATGTCTTGCCAATCACAAGAAATGTACTTAACTTCTGCTTGAGATTTTAACATCATTGTCTATGAAAACTGGAGTGCCTGTTCAAATTTTTGTATATGGGCCTTTTGTTTGGTAATAACCTCTTGCAGCTTTTCATTTTTGTCAGAAAAATCTTTTGCCTGATCCTCAGCTTTGCTCGCCTGCAATTCTAAACTCTGTTGTCTTTGCTTTTGCTCCCTTAAAAACCTCATAACTTGATTTGACACTCGACATTTTGAGAGGCCTCGTGATCTCATTCTTTCTCATGTGAACCCGATGACAGTGCTCTCATATAGAGACAGATACAAAACCTCTCTTACGCTTAATACCATCAAGAAGGACATACAAAATTTGAGTATGATTTTCATTTCTTGGTTTGCTGGCAACTTCAAGAACTTGAGGAAAACCAGCATCTGGCTTTCGATTCACACCTGTAACTCTCATCATATACATCATGGAAAAATTTTGGCTCATAAGGGTTTCATCTCATACTCTGACTAAGCATGCGCGTGCACTTGGTAACTGGGCTTATCTTTGGCTCCTAAGAATTCACTTCGACAGCTGCCAAACTCCTTAGCGATGGATGGAACAAGAAACTGCCTCCAATTTTGTGTTCAAACAGGAGATTGCCAGATGTCCCATGAGGAATTCATGGTAGAAATCAAGCCTGTGCTTTTATTTTATTTTTTTGGCTTCTGTGGGCAATGTCCCACATTCACGAGGAGAAAGATTTTATAAGCATTTATATATGCGAATGTTTGCATCATATACTCGATGATGTGAGCCCAAGGCTATGCTTTGGAGTTTGGCGTTGGCGCTAGCTTGTGTGTTTGTTGTTGGTTTTTGAAATGGTGCTAACCCTTGGTGTTGAGTGCTTGGAGATTGGCCCTCGACCAATATAACTTTTGGAAAAATATTTGTCAAAATATTTATATTTTGATAAACAAGACAAAAACTCTGCATAAAGGCCGAGGGGCCAATTTTGGCTCAAAAGACCAAATTTTAGCTAATAAACCAAACTTTTTATTCACCCACAAGAATTAAATTTTTCCATTCAAACCAATTCACATTTTTTTGCTAAAAATGCACCGGAACTCACTTTGAATCTCGCGTCCAGGTACTCATCTTATGCTTGGTCAGTGTCGAGCACTTTCTTTCGCCTTCACCATGCGTCATGAGCAAAAGTATAATGTCTGAAATAGATAGATATTATTCAGAATATTGATTCCCTATTATATAGGGTTCTAACATAGGCTCCACCTAGGGAATATAGCTCCAAAGGAGATGTCTAGAATCTATAGAACTCTGAATTTCGCAGACCAGTTGATCATTGGGCTGCCCCCAAACTGTAAACTAAAAATAAAACCATGAAGAGACGAAAAAGAAAAGATGCTCATCCTGTTGAGCTTATTGGCACATTCCTACCTACCCTACTTTGCTAACAGTTACTAATTCAATCAGGTAATGAAAAAGTGCCAATGAAGCCAACCTAGCAGTTGATCCCATGATTGGGTTTCCTCATCGTGCTTGATGAAAATCGAAACTGAAATATGTACTGGCAACTAGTGACATATTTGGTTGTTATAGAGAATACATGTTTGACAACTCAAGCTGACATGAACCTCCATGTAATATGCTATAGGTTCAATTAAAGAATGATGCATGATATTCGTTCCTAGATCTTCTATGACTAGTTGATCAATTGTATCTTCAAAATTAAACCCTGCATCTACAACTTCAGCCTTATATTGGAAAACATAATCATCATCAATCTGCCAATCAATAGGTAGGAAAATTTCCTCTTTCTTTGGAGAAGGAAGATTTTCCAAGAATTCTTTGAGATCTAGGAAATTACATGACTGAATTTGAGAATCCAAAAGTTCAATATCATTTTCGAACTTTTCAATAACTAGCTCAAGAAAACAAATTTTACTTTTAGGGGAAAATTTGCTCGATTCCAAAATACGAAACACAGTTGTTAAAAAGTCTTCGTCAATGTGAAATTATGCTAACTTACCCCTGAATTCTTCTATGGCTTCATAAGATATAGGATTTGCCACATACCCTGTCATCTTGAAGCATCATAAAGGCTTTGAAATCTGGATTCTTCAGCAGTGAAGTTGCTTGCGATCTTTGAATCTCAGGATCTTGAACAATGGAGTCGCCAGGTGAATGGTACAGCCTTCCTATGTTTGGCTTCTATTCACCATCAAAAGTCAAATCTGAAATTGAAATATTTTTTGGAGAACTCGAAAGCTTGCTCCCCAGTATGGTCGCCACTATGTTAGCACTTTGTAAATTTCCTAGAGGTTGACAACAGAAGAAATCCACAAAATGTAACTTTATCCAACCGCTTTTGAAGCTGCGATCTAGCCCTTCCAACTTCAGAGAGGGATCTCTCTGTCTGATTTAGCTATGTTTCAAATTTTAAATATTAGGCTAGGTAAATAAATAAGTTGGTTTTGTTGTTATAGTGTTGGTCGAGTTTGTTGAGACAGTCTACAAATCCATTGGGCTATGGGGTATGTGTTTTAAATAAAATGTGAACTCTGAACCAGAAACGCAAAGGAAAACTTTCACAGGGCGAGATAATATAATCACTGGATTCTTTAATAGCATAAATGATGAATAGCAGAAAAGGTGAGAAAGATAATTTCAACAAAGAAGCAGTTAAGAATTTCTTTATTGAAAACACCAGAAGATAAAACACTAAAATCTTTCGAGTCAGAAACAGGGTATACGAGATAAATCCTGCAACGTTCGTTACTTCTAAAGATCAGACTCAGAAAACAATATGATAACAAAGCGAGAATAACATTCAACTTAGAGAGAAAAACATCACCAGTGAATACACGCAAGAATCATGTAAAAGTGCCTCCTTTTTATTAATGGAAGATCTCTTCAAAAATATTACAGTCTGATAGCGTCAGGGTGTGAAGATCAACAACCCCCAATACTTCGAAAGGTGAAGTATTTATAACTCAAATTACAAACGATCATGTCATTAATGACCAGGACGTGCTAAATCTATTTTTAGCCTAACTAACTTAAGAAATTTCCTAAATTTAGGAACTGCTTGATGATGTGGTGTAACTGCACGCTGATTTCTGGGTGGACCGTTCATGAAGTCTCTGCACGACCTTATCTGACTGGACAACTGACTGGAATGGGACAGCTCATCTGCTACTCGATCAGATCATAGAGTTCCTCCCATTGGAGATGACTGGGCACGTTGACTTTGAGTAGCCTTCGATACACTTCATCCATTTCTGTGTACTTGGCGAAGGTAGGTTTGGTAAAGAAGATGTATCGAATCTCATGTTGGATATTGATGTCCCACTGAAGGGCATCTAGGAATGCCTTTCCAGTGATTCTCCTTTGAATTCCTACAAACTTTGAATTGTCCTTAGCCACATCAGCCAATCTCTTCTTGTAGTCTGGGAGTGTCATCAATTTATCATTGATTAACTTCAGACCAGCAAGACCTTTCTTCTGGAGAGCCTCAATCTTACTGAAGAATCTTTGTACCCCTAGGTCCATGGCCTGAACCTTTTCTTCCAGCTGAAGCATTAATCCTCTCTTGGCCAAAACTCTCTTGACCTCAAGGATGGTCTTTGTTTTGTCTTCAATTTTCATCTCTTCCAGTTCTTCCCTGGTCTTAGAATTCAGGAACTTGATGATCTCGTTCGCTTGTGTTGGCATCTCTCCCAATTCTATTATGATCTTCTCGATGGCCTGTTTGCTTCTCTGTACCAATTCATTATGCTCAAACATTATCTATATCATGGGCCATATCTCGTTCATGGACTTGGTGATGTCTATCCATACATTTTCTTTAACCTCGGCCAAAGTTTTTCCTGCCACTGTTTGCTTCCGAAGCTGTTGTAACTCATGTTTGAGTTGATTTGTCACCTCCTTTTCCTTGGAGAGGCTAGTCTGAAAGGAAGATTTGAGTTCCTAAAGGTTCTCAATCTCCTTTTTTAGCCTATTGATCTCTATTTCCTGCAAGTTCATCTTTTAAATAGACTTAGCCAGGTCGGTTGTCTTCTGCAGGGATGTCAATGGAGTTGTTGATGGGACCTTTATCACTGATGTTGTGCTCACTCCCAAAATCGGAATGGCATTCAATGGAATGACTTCCATTGGCTTTAGTTGCTCTTTCTCTTTTACTAGCTTCTTCATCTTATCTTCCATCTCCTTTAGCTGTGCGTTATGATCCATGAGTAGCTTAAGCATTTCATCTTTCTCTCTTTCTTTCTCTGCTATCTCCTTCGCCTGCGAATCCTCTGTGGGCAGGAGCTTCAGTTGTTTCCTCAAGGAGGCTATGTCAGCATTCTTCTTCTTTATCATTTCCTCAGCTGCTTTCACGTTCGAAGGATCGTAACTGATCTTGAGGACCAGCTCCTCCAAAGTCTTGATCCTATTGGCCTTGGCAAAGGACGATATCTTCTCCAACTTGAGTTGTGTTTGAACATCGTTCAGGGACACTTGCAGTTTGGATGCACTAGTGGAAGCATACGCTAGCGTGTAAAAGACCATTTCCCCTGTCTTCTTGTGCAGATCCATCTGATCGACCGGATGCATGTCCTTCGTCTGGAATTCGAAGGTGGCCCTCTTGTAGTCAGTGATCACCTTTGGATCTAGTACCTGTGCATGGAGGAATGCCATATGCATTCTTCCCTTCTCGGTGTCAAATGTCGACAGCAGCCTATGTTGCGCAATCAACGTCTGCTTCCAGAACTGGGCGCAAGTGCTGCTGGTCAGGGTCTGGTTCCTTTTCTTGATCAGCTCATACTTTTCAAAGATACTCAACTTCGGTCCCACCTTGCCTAGCTGGTTGGTCAATGGAGAAACTGTAGATTTTCCTGGCACTTCTGAGGTTATGACCTTATGGAGGCTCAAACCGAAGGGTGGCCTATCAACCTTGGTCACTGTTGTAGACGGGGCTTCCTTTTCTCCGGTCGGGCCAAGAACTGACATAGTCTTAGGCCTCTTAGTATGCAGTTGGAACTCTTCGGATGATACCTCCGTGACAGGCGGAGATAACTCTTGCCTAGGCCTTTTCTCTTTCGGGACCTGTGGCATGGTTGTTTGTGACACAGTGGCCGGGGGATCCTGTTGTTCTACTTTGACCAATGTGTTAGGTTCCCAGGTTGTCTGATTTGCGAACTTATCAACTTTAGGCCTGGACTCATGAACATAAGGGATGTTTTTGTTCTTCACCCTCATCTCTGAGATGATCCCACATGGATTGTAATTCCATGGGAAGCTCATGGAGAACTTCATTTCCCTCAACATTCTATTTGCTTCTTCCCCAGCGCCACGATTGTTGCAGATGAAGGAGCCAATCTTCCCCTTGATTCTAAGCTGCTGCTTTTTCTTCAGCGACACAAAATGGATGTCATCGGAATTTATTATCTGCCTGATATATTCCAAAGCAAAAAATACTAATAGGCAGATACTTGGGCAGCTTATACGGTGCTAACTCGCACCTGTATACTCTGATCTCGGTGTAATCTTGGTAAAAATACCAATCCCCGTATTTGTGTTGTCCAAGAGATGCAGGATCCTCTGAACTTCATCATTTATCCGAGGCTCGGGCCTACCGCTAAGCATACTCACCACAGGGTGGTAGAATTGATCAATGAACTCCTTGAAGCTGAACTCTGTGGAGTTGTGCTTGAGCAAGGAGGTCCATGCTGTCACTTCCTGGTGTCTGCCATCTCCATCCATCTTCTGGATGGAAAAAATGAATTTGTCTGCCTGGAAGAAGACGAACAAGTACGTCAATATGGAGGAGTATCAGAACATGCCTTCAATGGTAGAATTCACGAACTATTCATGAATATTATTTGCCAGGAATGTGTTGAAGTCAAGTTGGGTGGTGGGCTTCTCATTGGTAGAGAAGGTGGATAAAAATCCCAGAATGGGTTCATCTACCCACTGATCTGAATAGTATCCTAAAAAGGCACAAAGGGATGAGATGATCTGGTTTCCTTTAGTCAAGAACATGGAAGAAGGATAGGGAGGATTTGTGGAGGGAAATTGAGCGGATGGGAGAAGGAAAAGCTCGAATTTTTGAGCTCTTTGGGGGAAGGTCATTTTCTGGTATAATTCTATAAGAATTTCCAGGTTGAAGGGTGATGCAGAGTCAGCTCGGGGGATTTGAATCATCTGGTCGATGGATTTGGGCGTGATGAGGAAAATAATCTCTCCAGATGAGGATATGACGGCTCTTTGCTCGGGAATGTAGTGGGCTTGGCACTTGAGAGCGAACTCGAGAAAAGGGTGGATCTGGGGGAAGAGGTAGAGGGGTAAATTGGACTCCCAAAGTCTGATTTCATCACTCTGGTCCAGGAAGACTTCCTTGAGCCATGACTGAAGGTCTGTGAAGTCAAAATCGCATTTTGTATCTGCGATTAAGCAGTCTTTGTCGACCAGTGGGATCCTGTCAAGGTCGACAGGAGGCAGGAGAAATGGATTCTCCTCTCCTTTTGTTTGTTTGGACTTTGGCACCATAAATGCAACAGTACCTACAAGAAAAACAACGTTAGCGGGGGTGGCTGCTGGTGGGGGAAACTGACTGTAATGGAGGCAAAAACAGAGTAATTCTCTCTAGTGCGATAAGTGGGCAAATGGTGAAAATACGAAGGAAAATGGTAGTTTTGGGAAAATGGGTGTTCGTTGGGTGCGGGAGACAGGTCAGTTGGTTAACGGATAGGTCATCTAGTAATAAATGGCCAATGGATCATTTAGAGTGTGAGATGGCAGGTGATGGTGACTGAGAGATACGGATGAGTGACGTGGTTGCTACCGATTGGGGTAAAGTTCATGGTGAGGGGGCTTGCCACGAGAAAAAGGGAGGAAGAACTGACAGCAGTTATGGGAAGTGACTATTTCGAGAAAGGTGGATGGTGACATCCAGGGGTGATGATGGTAGGTCAGACAGTAGGAGATTATGGGACTCGAGGCCATCTGATCGTTGCCACGTATAAAGTGGGGCCCACCAAAGGAGAAATACCATTCTGGACCCCCCCCCCAGCTAAAGGCAGATCAGTTGGGGGGGTCTGAAATACGTCTTGGGTCGTTGATCTGCGCGCCTGCTTCTGATCCACAAATCTATGTGTTTTTTTTATGACACATTCTGGACCCCCCCC
>ML817213.1:13942-24756 GCA_009831015.1 Picea engelmannii | reverse complement strand
TCATAGAAATGAGCGCTTGATCTTGAGCCATCTAGATGTGTGCGGGTCTTATCAGCGATTCCGGACCCCCCCCCCCTCCGTTAAAGATAGAACGGTTGGGGGGGTCTGGAAAGACATGTCCACCATAGATCGGAGCGCGATCATCTAGACCGTTGATACATGATCGGAGCATAATTGAGGGCGCGGAAATGTACATGCGTCGAGGAAACTTAAGATAAGTGCTTTTTCACGGGTTTTCTCTAAGACTTTTCATGTCTACACCACCAAGGGGTTAGTCGAACAACATTTTAGGTATCCAAATCATGGTGCAACATTGATCATCAAACTGGTTCTTATTGAAATGAAGCAACAAAGCAACTAGCCTATATTCTAACCTAGCTTCCTATGACAATTAACCCAGATTAGACTGTTGGGTTAAGAATTTACTCTACCCTAGGGCTATCTGACTAGGATTGGACAGTCTGGCCAGATTTATTCACTAATCTAACCTAGACACTTTGGCTAAGATTAAACTATTTAGCCAAATTCATTCACTACCCTATAAACATCAATTTAAAAAGAACTCGGCCATGCTTGAAAGGTATGGACCAAGTTACTATTATTGCATGGGGCTTTTATTGAATTCTTTTATGCCCTCTTTTCTCTTCTTTTTCTTTTTCTTTTCTTTCTTTTTCTTTTCTTTTCTTTTTCTTTTTCTTTTCTTTTTCAAATTATTTGCAGAATGAAAAATCATTTGTCAACAAAAAATACTAGAGACAGATAATATCCCAGTCACCAGTTGATCCTATAACTTATAGGGTGATAACAGCGGCTCCACCTGGGGATGGTACTTGCTCTGTGAAGTGCCAAGAATCCTGGTTCCTGTCATTCTGAAAAATTATGCCTCGTAGCCTTCATTGATTGATTGGTTTTATTCTCAAAAATTGGAAGAACAATGGTCAGCGACTTAGGGCCTTCTCTTCAGGCTTCAACCAACTGACTAATGTTATTCACTCAGAAAATGCAGGTGAAAAATAAAAATGGTATGTACAATAGTGAGTGAAACTCGAGTCTCTACTGAGCTGGCACATAATGCTTCAGTGTCCTACCATTTACAGGTCCTCCTGGCAGATCTGTCCCATCAGCGTTGTTCAGCAAGAAAGCGTTGTTTCCCCTGAATGCTTGAATCATGTATGGTCCTCTCCACAGACTATCAAATGTTCCATGTTTTCCCTTGTCTTCATTTCTGGCGTCCCATCTCAGCACCAAATCTCCTAGCTCAAAATTGTCTTCCTTGGTTCTTTTGTCAAAAATCTTCTTGATGCTTTCTTGGATTACCTGAGTCTTGTTGAAAATGTCCTCCCTGGACTGCTGCAAATGGATCATCTGGTTGATCCTTCTCTGTGAGTCATTTGGCTCGACTTGTACATCTTGAAGCAACTTCATGATGGGGACTCCTAAGGAAGTGGGGAAAATTGCTTCTGTGCCATAGACCAACTGGTATGGTGACATACAGATTGACCTTTTGGTGGTCAATGTGTTATCCCACAATGCGAACACCAACTTGTTATGCCACAATTTCTTGTTTTCCTGCAACGTCTTCTTGATGATGTTTACCAAGGTTTTGTTTGAAGATTTCGCAAGCCCGTTCCCCTGAGGGTAGTAAGTTATGGAATGTCCCAAACCAATGTGATACTGGTTGCAGAAATATATGAGTTTCTTCGACCGAAAAGCAGCTGCATTGTCAGTTATAATATTTCTAGGACATCCAAAGCGAGACAAGATATTATTTTCAAGGAATTTGATAATAACAGAGTCAGTGGCTTGCCTGCTTGGTACCGCTTCGATCCATTTGGTAAAATAATCGGTGGTAGTGAGAATCCACCTATGCTGGCCTGAAGAAGGGGGGTGTATTTCTCCAATGAAGTCCAATCCCCATTGCTAGAAAGGAGCTTCAACTGAGATCGGTTTCAGAGGTAGGGGGAGGAGTTTCCTTTTGCCTTCGAACAGTTGACATTGATGACATGCAGTCACTTTATGGTGTACATCGGCGAATACGGTGGGCCAATAGAATCCAACTCTGAGTATTTTCTTGGTTGTGACCTTCCAGTTCAGATGGCCACCACATTCTCCTGCATGAAATTCTTGTAACACGTTGTCAGCTTCATCTTTCAATAAACAATTTAACAGAATACTTCCAGGATCTTTCCGATACAAATTGCCTTCTAGAATACAGAATTTTAAGGCTTTTAACTTTAAAAATCTAGCTTTAGTCTTAGTCAAACCAGGGGGAGCTTGTAAATTTTGCAAAACGAATATAAGGTCTGCATACCATGGAGAGTTGAGAAATACCTCTCTCATGCTTGGAGTCATCATCTCACCCTGTTAATCTGTTGCAGCTAAAAAATTAATGTCAAGAGCATGGAAATTAGATTCAGCCATTAATTTTGCTAGGCCTTGACCCTTGATTAGTTTCATAGGCTTAATCTCTATGTCGTATTCTAAAATGACAGCAATCCATTTTCCTCTTCTTCCATCCGGATTGTCCTAGGTCAAAATGTATTTTACTACCGCATTCGGAACATATGCAATGGTATGGGAATGGAGAATGTAGACCCTAAAATCTTTTATAGCTTTTACCAAGGCAAAAGCTTGTTTCTCCATTATCTTGTAATTCAGAGCAGCCTCTCTTAACGCTTTACTAAAGAAAGCTATGGGTTGTTCATACCCTTCGATGTTCTTTTGTAGTAATATCGTTGCTATAGTATGTTCGGAAGCGAAAGAAAAAAGATAGAAATCCTTAGTAAAATCAGGACTAATCAAGACAGGGGCCTCTGTAAGTGTTCGTTTGACTTGTTCGAAAGATTGTCTGGACTCAGAGTCCCATTTTATTTTCACATCCTTTTTTAGCATATTTGTAATGTTTCTGAGGAGTTATGCCAGATTGGGAATGAATATTCATAGAAAGTTTATTCTCCCCATAAAAGACTGTAATTCTTTGATGTTTCTTGGGTGTTCTAATTTTTGTATGGCCTCGATTCTACTGGGGTCAATTTTGATTCCATCTTTGGAGGTGATGTGTCCTAGCAGTTTCCCTTCCTCTTGTCCGAAAAGGATTTTCTTAGGATTTAAAGAAATCCCAAACCTTCTACATTTCTCGAAGACTCGTCTGAGGTGTCGCAGGTGTTCGTCATCAGATCAGGAAAACACAGTTACATCATCCAAATAGACGACAATAAACTTACCTGATTCTTCCACAAAGGAAATATCCATCGCTCTCTGGAAAGTGGCTCCAGCGTTCATCAAACCAAAAGACATTTTCACATACATGAAAGTACCCCATGGTGTGGTCAAAGTGGTTTTGTCTTGGTCATCCGGGTGAACTGGGACCTGATTATAACCCGAGAACCAGTCTCGCAAAGAGATTCGACTAGATCCAACCACCCTTTGTAGGATGTGGTCCATTTTGGGAAAGGGGTAATTATCCTTCACGGAGACCTTATTCAGATTTCGGAAATCTATGCAAAGCCTATTTTCCCCATATTTCTTACACGTAGGGACCAAATTAGAGACCCATTTGGAAAAACGCAACGGGACTATGATTTTGGCATCGTACATTTTTTTGATTTCCTTTTCTATCAGAGGGAGTAACTTGGGATTTATCCTCCCAAGTTTTTGTCTAAACGGTTTTTGGTCTTCTTTTATTGGAATCCTGTGTTGTATGATGCCGGTATCATAAGCTTTCAAATCCTCATAACCCCAGGCAAAGACATCCGGATATTCTTTGAACAGCTCAATGTATTTGAGTTTTTGCTCGGGGGGTAATGATTTTGACAATTTGACCATCCAAGGTCTCTCTTCGGTCCCTATACTACATTCTTCTACCTCTTGTCCATTGGCTTCATTTTTTTGTTTTTTGGCTACGTCGTTAAAATCAAACAAATCCTCTAAAGGACCCAGACCCCTAGGTAAAACATTACTTTTCAAATGCAAAATATCGGCCTCCATCTCATCATCGCCTAATTCTCTTGAATCTACGCCATTTACACTATCAATTTCAAAATCAGATCTATTTACATTTTCATCCTCGTTCTCTAAATCTATATTTGTACATTCAAAATCATTTTTACACTGCAAAAAGTCTTTGATTTGATCATCATTACCAAACACTTGCCAGTACCTGATATTGTCGGGAACGGTTGGTCTGCATTTCACCTCAACAGTGTATGGGCGAGTCGAGCGAAAAGGAATCTTACATGTGGCTACTGACGTAGCCAATCCGTCCGCCAGAATGTTTTGTCCCCTCGACATTACCTGCAAGTCAACTTCAATGAAACATCTAAGGGCATCAAGAACAACATTCCTATAGGCTCTAAGACGTGGGTGTTTCGTAGTGTACTCACCTTTGATTTGCTTGATTATCAACTCAGAATCACCTCTTACCATAATCTATTTAACACCAACTCTTTTCAAAAGCTTCAGACCGAGCATCAAGGCTTCATACTCGGCAATATTGTTAGTGCATTGGAAATTTAATTTGTAAGAATGGTTTTCTGAATACCTGTTTCTGTGATTATGCAGCCAGACTCTTGCTCCAGCTCCTTCTTTGCTTACTGCTCCATCAAAATCCATGCTCCAGAAATCTGCCGGTAGTTCTTCAGTTATCACGTTTTTCTTCCTTGCTACCTCAATGGTTTATTGAACTTCACCCTGACTAGATGTATCTTCTCCCAACTGAGTATCTTGTTCTCTTGTATCACCATCATTGTACAAGATAAAATAATCCAAGTCAGAATGTGCGGAGTAAAGAGGATAATTGTGCGGTTTTTCTTGGCTACTGACCATGTATTTCATCAATGTTTCTCTGTATAGCCTTCTTTGTTATCCGAAAACTGGGATAGTGGCATATGACATATCTAGCTGCAGGGTACCTCTCAACTTAGCCCCCCAATATCGGGATAGCAACATTCCATACTTCAGAGGGATGTCTGCAACTACCACATCCATGACCATGCTCTTTGCAGGAATATGAACCAGGGTGATACATAGGTCCTTGATCAAACCAATACATCTAACTTTATTGGAGTCGAATGAGTGTAGATCTTTGTAAGGTCTGGTGACCTCCAGTCCCAATTTATGCATCACTTCTTTAGGCATCAGATTGTGGGAAGCACCTGAATCCAGCATAGCATTATGCAAGATCAGGTCATGTATGTTTAGACTGATGTAAAAAGGAGCAACATCACCATTATCGTCTCGTCCATATACTTCAGGTCCGAACAGAAGTTCAGGTTGATCATCAGTAAGGTTCACAGTATCTGAATGATTTGATGATCCAATGGTTAAGGCCTTCGTGCCTATGTCAGGTTCAATGGTCAGTGCTTTAATCACCTGTGAACGATAAACATATTTTTTCATCAACTCGAAAAGTGGAATGGAAATTTTTACTTTGGCTAATTCCCCTTCGAGGCTGAAAGGTGTAGGGACTCTGCTCTGGCTCATCAACTCTGGTTTGTCCACCACATTATTCTGGCCAGAAGTACTTGGTTGATTAGTTGATGAAACCTCAGGTTGCGGCGATCTTTTCAGAATCGCAAGGTTTTTCTTCATGGGAACTTCGGCAGTGCTCTTTTCAGGAATCTTCTCAGCAGATGGTTCAAAGGTTTTTTTAGTTTCGACTACCTTCTTCGTTTCAATCATATTTTTGGGGGAACTTCCTTCTGTCTTTTTACTCCGCAGATTATACTGTCAGTGTACCTCCAAAATGGCATTCTCAAATGTCTATTGTTCTACATCTTCGGCTTCTTCACTTACTTTTGTTTGATTGAGAAGAAAAAGTTCTTGTTCTTCTTGGGTAAGGAAAATAGCTTCGTTATCGTGAATGCCCATGAGATTTATGTGAGTATCCTCTAGTTCCTCAATCACTTCCTCCCCTTCATCACCATAATTTTCTTGTAGGGGAGGTCTGATTTGTTGATCAAGACCTCTCTACTCTCTTTGATCCCTAGGATCTCTCTGTCTGATTTGAGGAGGGTTTCTCTTGAAGTTAGGATTTCGAACTTGAGGGGATGGTGGGTTTTCTCTCGATGGGTTTCTATTTGATACAGTAAGTCTTTCCATCATTCTTTCCATTGCTCTGGCCAAGGAATCCAATTTGGAATCAGAGGTTGACATGGAAGGTTCTTCTTTAATGGTGACTCTCCTCTCTGACCTCTGTCGTTCTCTTTTTGCCAACAAATTGGCTTCCACACTTATTGTGCTTTTTTGCATGTCTTCCAGGGTGGTAGAATTTCTTTCCCTTAGTTGATATGACATGTCAGCGTCAAAACCATCAGGGAATTTTATCAATGCCAAACCCTGTGGAGGTTTGATTTCAGCTGGGATTGCATTGTACAGGTTATTGAAATGAGTGCAGAAATCTTATACTGTCTCACCTTGACTTCTTCTAATATTTTCGTATTCTGACAATATTTGGAGAGGGTTTTCCTTTACCTCCCATCTATCTAGAAAACTCCTTTGGAATGCGGTAAGGTCAAGGACTGAGGTGGCACGCAAACCTTTGTACCATTTTTTAATGTCACCTATCAAACTTTGGGCAAACAATCTCATTTGAACGTCAGCCTCATCTATTTCATGCAGATCATAATAATCATTCATTTTATCAACGTGTTGTTGGGCGTTTAAAGGTCCTGTTGCATCGAACTGTGGAAGTCTCGTTTGATAGTCTTGGGGCATGGCATGAAGAGGCGCAGCCAACACCAAGGGAGCATATATAGTTGCCATGATGTGTGGAGGAGGTGGGATAATAGGCTGGATGATCGGCGAGGTAGTGACTGAAGACGAGGATGAGGAGGGATTGGATAGCACTGAGGGAGTGGTTTGCAGTTTAGCAGTGGGAGACAGAACTTCAGGGGTTCAGGGTTGCAAAACGGTTGGGTCGAAAATGATTCCAGTCACAAAACTATCGGACCGTGTTCTAACCAGGCTTTGTTGTGAAAAGGTGTCAAAGTCAGGGTTTTGGAAGGTAACGGGTTCCCCTGAAAAGGAAAGGGACTTATGCAAGAAATATGACTCACTGAGCCTTCAGCTACGATCTTTTTCCTGAGCAACTGTTCCAGGTTATCTGTCACTATCGCAGGTTTTGGGTCTGGATGAGATCAAGTATAAACCTTCTTGGGAGCCAGATTTCTTTTTGATTTTATATATATATACCTTTTAGTTTTATGAGTCCGAAAATAATATGAACAAATTTTAATCAACCTCTAAACATTACTTTCTTCTCAAATTTGCAATCTTTCATGAACAGACTTTCTTTTTAGGGAAAGAAAACATGAAGTTATAAATTTTATGTTCTTCCCCAGTGGAGTCGCCACTATGTTAACACTCTGTAATTTGCCCAAGGCTGCAGAGGCAGTCACAGAGGTAACCTCAAACCACTTGGAGTCTTGGATCTAGCCCTCCAAGACTCAGAGAGGGCTCTCTCTATATGATTTAAACTTGGTATGGAATAAGATAGAAGTCAGGCTAGCTATGAAAGTATGGGGTTGGGGTTTTTAAATGGTTGTTTTGAGACAGCAAGGAGGGCCATTGGGCAAATGGGGTCTGCGCTTAAATATGTGATTCACTCTCAGATCTAGACAAAACTCCTACACAGGGCAAGGTAGTGGAAGTGTTGGATCGAATTAAGTTTCAATGGTATCGATTTGAGGAAGAACTAGGGGAGAAAAAAGCGAGCAAATGAGAAGTTAAGAATTCATAAACTGAGATTTTTAGAGGAGAAACATAAATATTATCACAAGATCAGATGTAGAGTATTTTACAATAAATTATGCTCTGTTATTATCTTCTGACAATAAGAATTGAAAACAAGTGGAAAGATGACAGGAAAAATACTTAGCAGAGAAAGAAACGCCACCAATACATCCGCACAAGAATCCTCTAAAAACCATGCCCATTACTGATTGATCATTTAAAGATTACAGAAAAGTTTTCTGGAATGGCAAAGCCCACGGTCCAGCAAAGAAAATTACACCCTCACAGGTCGAACCCTCTTTTTGTCCTTTACATGTGTATATAAACAAAAATTCCCTCTGCCTTCTCCTGACTCGATCTCTATCTCTACTTTCTAAAAATAGAAAAGCATTTACAAAAATCTTGACCCCTGTAGGCTGTCTCTAAAACAAACAAAACCGCAAACCAAAGGAAAGTTAAAATTGGTAACTGCTGCCTGAACATATGGCATACTGAAGGTTGTTTAAGATTTGTTGGCGAATAGACTCTAACAGCATCAAAACAAATGAATGCAGAAGTCATCAAATGCTTGAGGTTGGTGGAGATTTGCTGGCAGTTGGAGGATCGGTGCTCTAACCACTGCCTAAAAAATAGGAAATATCTGCCATTTGTCCTGAGTGAAGTTAAATTGCCACTGGTCGAGCTTCCATCTGCTCCATGATCTTCCTCGAACTGTTGGCTTGAATCCTGGAAGGTTGATCTGGTGTCTTGACTGCCAGTTACATTCTAAAGAATGCCTCAAAACAAGGATAATCTGCCACCTCTGTCTAACTGCTCCACATGGATCACGCACTGTTCTTTGGGCAGTCAAAATAACTACCTTGTCACCTTCACTGATAACTGAATTGTTTCTTGCATTTAAGTGCTCCCTGTAGATCCATGTTAAATGGGATTCCAATCCACCTCCTTGACTATGAGCTCTGTATCTGTTGAATTGTCATTGACCAATCATGCATTGTTGATAAATAGAAGCTACAAGGACTAGCACTCTTCAATTGTAAAGATAATAAATCTAGTAATAGGCTGGCAATATAAGCCTCGGCTCCACATTCCCATAAGCCACTTGTTACAATATTAATCCACAAACACAACTCTGATATTCAACTCCATGTGCTTCTCTTTAACTAATAAAACAAAAAGCACACAAGAATTGACCCATTTTGCAGAATTATTTGTCCATATGTCTGCGCTTATGTTTCCTGTGTGCATTACCAGTGTGATTGTTTCGACTGGGTTTGCGGGCCTTCTTACCACTACTTAAAATGGATGAATACACCATCAATATGCCAAACACTGGCAACGCCAACAAGGCGGATGCCATAAACCAAACGAGCTCTTTGGTAGCCAAAGCAGCTATAAGCTCATACTTTTTTAATGTCTGTCTCATAGAAAATTGCAACTGGCGATGGTACTTTGTTGCAGTTGTGAGAAATCTTCCGTAGGCATTAGCAACAGGTTTTGTATATGGTTTCAAAATGACATTCACTTTCTCAATATGAGGTTGTGAAGCAGCGACAACTTTTTCAATATGAGATTGTGAAACAGCAACGACTTGATCTATGTAAGGACCACAAATATCCTTGACTGTCTGCACATGGGGATTTAGCGATTCCTGAGCTTTAACAAGATGTGGCTTGATGGTATCCCTTGACACCTCATAACCCTCAATAGCTTTACTTTTTAAAGTCTCCACATGTGGTGCAAGGGAAACTGTAGCTTGTTGCCACTGTTTCTTCAGAGTAGGGCCCCAATGAGTATTTGTTGTTTCAATATGGGGTCTTGTCCAGTTGTGAGCAATGGTAAACTTTTTCGATGCCTTCTCTAGAACAACATTTATAGCAGGCGTCACACATTTTTCCCAATGTCCCACTACATATTCCTGAAATTTAACTAGACGAACTACAAGCCAAGGTGGTAACTAGGCACCCTGGACCTCCAAGATGTCCACTTCGTACAAACTATCAATGGCTAAGCACATCAGCTTTCATTTGAATGCATCTTTGCTCAATGTGGACTTTCTTATTCCAGCTAGTAACTCCATTACAAACATTTTAAAAAAAACGTTTTGTACTACAATCTCCAATCTATTTGAGACAAGATGAAACAAATCAACCAGCAGGATCCGTTCATTGGCCATTTGGCATAAAGTTGCCGCTGTGAAATATTCTACAATTCACCAGCAAAAATGATGAATACTGTCTACAATCCTATAGAATATATGATCCAAACCTCCCATGACTATTAGTCCAGTGCACCTCCTTGATAAGCAAGCTCCAACGGAACTATTTTCTCCCAAACTAGTTGACTCTTAACACAGAATGGGGCTTTAGGAATTGATATCACGACTCTAGTGAAGCTTTGGATTAAGCATGCAGATCCTTGTTTGATTCCCATATAGGCCCCTTAGGACCAACGCTATCATTTCCCTTATTGGAACCATTCTTGATGATGATAAGAGGCTTTGTTTCACCATCCTTGACCTGAGATAGTTGTCCAGGCGGCTCATTTTGTTTTGATTGACTGTCAACTACAAAAAAATAAGAATACAAGCCCATCCCAACTATAGCAATTAATATTCCCAGAATATTTTGCCAACTAAATGGATCATGAAGTAAAATGTAGCCAAATGCCATAACCAAGCAAGTCTTCGAGTGTCCTAGAACTTGATATGTGACTGGAGATGTCTTGCTAATCACAAGAAATGTACTTAACTTATGCTTGAGATTTTAACATCGTTGTCTCTGCAAACTGGAGTGCATGTTCAACTTTTTGTATACGGGCCTTTTGTTTGGTAATAACCTCTTGCAGCTTTTCATTTTTGTCAGAAAAATCTTTTGCCTGATCCTCATCTTTGCTCGCCTGCAATTCTAAACTCTATTGTCTTTGTTATTTCTCCCTTAAAAACTGTTAGGACCACATATTGTACCCTTTTTGCCCATACTTTTTGCTATTATTTTACCCTTCATCACCTGCATTTTGACTTATACTATCATTTCATCTAATCATTCCAAGGTATACAACGTCCTTTCTCATTACTTTATGCT
>ML817212.1:179060-190189 GCA_009831015.1 Picea engelmannii | reverse complement strand
GAATACCATATCACTGAGACCATTCAAAAGTGCATTTATGGATTTGGAATTATTCTCACCGAGTTTCACTGCTTTGTCATTTGTTGGTGGAACTGCTGGTGCTGTGTATCCATCTACAATTGATTTCCAAACTTGAAATCCCTGTGCTTGTATATATGCCTTCATCCTTATGCTCCAAAAAGCATACTTCTGTCCATCAAATTGTGGTATTCCATTTTTATACTAGTTTGTACTCTCCATGATCTACCTTTCAGTGGTTAAACTGATTTCTGAAGGAACCTGCTCTGATACCAATTGTTGGATTACTGAGAGGGGGGGTGAATCAGTAATAGCATAATTATAATCCTTTTTCTTCAAATTTTATATCAATGTAGAATTATTATCCAATAATGAGCAGTAATAAATAAACAATCACACACATACATAGTACACCAGTGTTTTACGTGGAAACCCAAATCGGGAGAAAACCACATAATTCTTTTTATTATATGTCTTGAAGAATTACATTCATTGGAAGCACCAACTTCCTTTTTTTTCCAGCTACAACTGGAAGGAGGATCCAACCCCCTAGTTTCTCAAGCTACAACCTGAGGGAAGCTCCAACTCCCCAAATCTCTGGCTACAACCAGAAGGAGGCTACAACCCCCAATGTTGTCCAACTACAACCAAAAGATGGCTACAACCATCTGTCCTTGCCCCGTCCTGCCACCCTGAAGTAGAAGTAGAATGAAGGAACCACTGTCACACTATCACTATGAGATATACCGCTGTAAACCTATGCCAAAAAAATCTGAACCATGCATCAACCATGCATCAACGTGTACCTCAACCTGTAATCAACCTGTACCATAAACAGGTGCATCAACCATGCACCAACCTGTAATCAACCCGTACCATAAACATGTGGATCCAACCACGTATTAAGTATGTTCGAATCATGTGTCAACTACTCATGAAATATGAATCATCAATATGTATCAACATCATCAACTATACACCTCATGTATGTGCGCCAACTCATCAACTACTTGTCTCAACCATGTACTCAACATGTACCTCAACCAAAATCCCTCATCAATTTTATCATCCAAATAATCTTTGTAGCTCTGTAATAGACCTGGTGTATATGATCACATTCCTACAAACCTTCCTTAACTTTAAAAACAAGAGACTAGCGTTTTCATCAAATTTTTCTCTAGTCTCACATGCCTAGTTTTGGATTAGTCAACAACCATAACTTGAAGTAATCATAACTTTGAACCTGTAATGTATAAAGATTTGAAACTGATACATAATGTTCTTCAGTGTGTTTAATGAAATTCATCCAAGTGTCACTACTTGGAACCTCTCAGAAAAGGAGTTATAGAAAAAATGACATACCTTGCTGAATTCTGGCTTATTCGAGAGAGTGACCTTGTAGAGCGTGCCCCACACAAAATATTTGATGAATTGATCTAAAAATATTAAAAAGAATACTAGAAAATTTTCCCTAACCAACACATTTGGTCTCACTAAATTTGGATATGTTATGAAAAAGTTATGACGTTTTTACCAGAAACACCTGATTTTGACTAGTTTCAGGATTGGCCACAAACCCTATTTTCCACGGAGTGTAACTCCCAAAATAAAACGACCCACAAGATGAATGTTTTACCACAGATACTTGGATATGTTTTCTCACCTGCATAACAATTTCACGGTCTGAATCATTATAGAAAAGAATTTATAGCAAAAATGGTGAGATGACCTGTAAATAACATACCTTAGAAAGCACCATCAAAAGAATTTATCCTTGCTTTCATTTCAGACTTCTTTTCTTCACCTTCACTCAGAATTCCAGTTTAGATATCCTTGGTTACCTTAGACACATATATATATTCAATATTCTCAAGTGTGATTCAAATGAGAGAGCCTTGCCTCTTATTTATACTCTCCAAGTAGCTTCCTTAAAAACATCTTCTAGGTCACTTGGCCCACTTTCCTTATTTTAGGGTTGGGTCCACTTCTAATTTCTCCATTAAATTTATTATTGAAATAATTTATTTTGTATTCACTTTGAATTATAATACACTCATCATTTCACTTTATTATTTACCTTTTAAAATTTCTTAAACCACTTTGATTACTTTGACCTTTTGGGGCTTTTAGATGACATATGAGGGTCCTCCAACTTCGTAAGGCCATAAATCTCAAACCGTGAGGAGTTATGTGACATTCTACATACCACCAGAAATGGAATGAAATGTACTATCCATATAGAATAGTATTATTTGAAAATATATCATAACTCATACTGTTACCCATCAAACAAACTTGGGTCCATTACCCAAACCTGGGGTGTCCAACTTCTCATGGCCATAACTCTCTATCCGTGAGGAATTGTGTGACGTTCCACATACCACCAGAAATGACATGACAAGAACTATCCATCTAGGATATTTTCCCCGACAAATTCACTTTCCTTCATCTCATTATTCCACAATTAAGAATGGGTTCTCTTACTCCACAAAGCGTCTTCCCATGAGGGCTTTCACCATAAGGGGACCACTTTGGAGTTCATCCATATTTACTTCGTATCAACCATGACAAAACAATAATAAGTCATATTTAAATTAAACACTATTGGGTCCATTACCCAAACCTTTGTGCTACGGGTCTTTCTTCAAGGGTTAACATCAATGACAACCAACCTTAATCAACAACCACCCTGTGGAGTCACCATTTGTTGACCCAAAATATGGCCAAATTGATTTAAAATCCTGCAAAGATTTGCAGGTCTCAGAATAAAGATCGTCTTGTCACTTTGCTTAAAAAAATGTTTACAAAATAATACAAGGTAGGTAGGGGTCCCACTAGGAGATGTTTCAAAAAGTGAAGGCATGTACATGTCATATTTTTCGAAAGAAAAATATATTGGGCTATGATTTGATGCACTTTTTATTTTGATAAAGTTTTTATCATGTATTGTATGAAAATAAAGGCATGATTTTGATTTTAATTGCAATGTAAATTTATGTATAGGGAATTAATCATGCATTTTGGCTCCATGATAAAATAGACTTCAGGCAGTGATAACTTATGGCTTGTTTTTTGAAAATACATTATAGTGATGGCAACTATTGTTAATATTACATGTTATAAGGGATATGGTATGGATGGTATTAACATTGTGGCATGGGTTTAAAGTTTGGTGCTCTAGTTTGAAGTGGTGGTATGACTTATTAATTGTAAAAAGGTTTCAATATATTAAGTTATGGTAAGGCATGCAATCATACACTATAAGCTTGCATGTGAATTTGGTAATACGACGCGAGTTCATGGTATAACATATACTTGGAAAGTGGTTTATGCAGTGAGTAGTGGTTTTCATTCAACATTAATGGTGATGCATTGTAGTGTATATACTACATTTACTTTGAAAATTTTGCACACATGACGTGTTGGAAATCGTGTTAGGGTATGTGAGGTTGGTTAAATATTTTCACTTGCCATTTTAGTGGGCACTGGAATCTAGTCATGGGTTGGAAGATCACCTTACTCTCAGGTTGAGTTTTTGGTGTGAATTCAGTAAAGAAATTGTAGATTGCAACTGGTTGGGAAAGAAATTTGAAGAGCTAATCCAATAGGCGATAACACACAACAAAGAGGAATCATCGATGCTCTAGGTGAATGCATGTATCTCTATTGTTGTTGTAGATGTAGATAATAGTTATGTAGCTTTTTGTTAATTATTAAATGGTTTTTCATGGATTTTCTCTATTTCCTTTTCTCTGTTTCACCTCTACTATGCACCTTTTATCTCAAATACAAACCTAGGATATGTATTTGAAAAGAAAAAATAGGGCTATGGCTACATTCTTGGCCTAGAATTTCCTATATGTTATATTTATTTGTAATACCTTTTTTTATCACTAGTGGTAATGATATGTAGTTGAATTTGAAGTCTTCATACTGTATACGGTAATACCCTCTCATTGAAGGAAATGTTTTTCTATCCAATATCTCATTCTCTTGTTCTTATTGCACCCAATTATTGTTACAAGTTTAATGTTTGGCATGGTCATTTGATGCATTATTTTCTCTTGTTATTCGTACCCATCACTCTATTCATACACAATATTATTGATTGCATTTAAAGAAAAACATGGCTATGCCCTTTTGTGAGAACCATCCTTCTCCTAAACTTACTACCCTATAATTTCCCATACTATATTTTATGAGAAGAATAAATGCACGTGGTATAATGATATATCTGATATACATTTTGGGTTCCAAAGTCAATATGTTAAGCTTTGTTATGTCTCTGTTTAAAAAAAAAAACTTGAGCTAAATTGGGTATTTGAGTATATTATTAATTTGTCATTTTCTCCAGTATTTATAACCATTCCTACACTTGCATGCAAATGATTTGGAGAAACAAAGTAAGATGTTCAAGCTATATTTAAAAAATATAAAATGCTTTTGTAAAAAAAAAACTTGGATTGAAAAAATCCCATACTTTGAAAAAACTACATGCAATTAGTCATCCATGTTCATGAGATTATATTTCCTAACCTGACCCATCATTAAACTATATTAATGAAAATTTACTGAAGTACTTTTGATTTATGTTTGCATGCAGTTGATGGTATGTTACTTGTTTGGGATGTTTGATATATGGAGAATGACTATATTTGTGCATACTGACAGATGCAATTCTTTAGCAGAGGTTCACATGGATCTAGAAGAGGACAAGGGAGGAGACCTAATGTCATATGGAAAGAAGGGAGGAACAATAGGATACAATTTTATTTCCATTTCGATGAAAATTTTGATGAGTTAAACCAGTTGGCACAAATAGGGCATCTTTTCCTAGGTGGGAAAGATTTATCGCAACCATTCATCCATGCTAATGCCCCCTTGCAGCCTCATCCCAACATAGAAGACATCCCTCAAGATCAGCTAGACGTTGTCAATGACCAGTGGGGGGGGAACCCAAACAAACATACCTTTGGAATTTCCAATTGGCCAAGAAATCATAAGAAACCACGAGTTCCAACCATTGCCCCTATTGCTACTTATGTCATTTCATTAGCTCAAAACCAATAATGCATTGAGATTAAGTCTTCCTCACTAAAGTTGTCAACTGATGAAAAAGGAAAAATACAACTGGTCAAATCCTCTAGCACTGAGTCTTCCAAGCATATCTCTACTCATTCAAAAGAAGTCATTAAGAAAACATAAGGATATAACATGAGGGATATTTCAATGTGGACATGTTCTCAGAATTGTCTCAATATTGATGCTTTTATTTTTATGGTCATTTTGATGGTATGCACTTGATTTTGACTCAATCATACATTTAAATTTTGACTTAAAGCAATAATGTTTATGACACTTTAGAATGTCAAATTTTATATCTTAATCTTGTTTTGATATGTGGACAAAGAAGGTTATGATGCTGATATATTTTGATGGCTGTTGATGTATGTTCTTGTCATGGTATGCATATGGTTTTATATATGATGTTTCAAGGTAATTAGTGGGAGTTATAAAGGGTACATGAATATGATGGGAGACATAATTTTATTTATTTATGAGTAAAAACATTATCCTTAAATTACTTTATTAATTAAAAGATTAATTTCATTGATTCTACTTTCTCCTTTATTCTCTGGAAATGCTCATTAAGTAAAAATAAAACTGTTGAAACCAAATAAATACTGGAAAAGAATACAAAAAGGATAAAGTGAGATCAATTGAAGGGGGGTTCATATGGGAGAAGGATTTCTTGAAAACTGGCAGAGAAAGGCGAAGTGAGATTGATTTGGTATTCTCTTTTCAGGTTGTTTATTTTTATGCATTGTTTTCTCTCTTTAGAAGTTTTGAATTTGTTTCAATGCTAATCATAGGTACATTATGCAGATTTTAGACTGTGTGCATCATAAAACTTGAGATGGTCCAAGACAGATCATATCATATCTTTTTTCAGGCACTTGGCAGCCCTTGTATGATTTTCTTCTCATCTTGGATTTCCAAAGTCTTCCTCAATCCAAATCCTCGCAGGAACTCGAAGAAAGAAACTATTGCGTCCAAGATTGGTTTATGGGTCAATCAATAAAATGATCATTGCATTTCTTTCATTGCTGAGTCTATTTCACTGTTCAAGTGATTTATTTTCCATTCCTGATATTCATTTCTATTATGTATATAATTTAATATTGTTGCAATTTCTTTACTTTCTTTCCTTTTTTATGAGTTCAAATTTTATAAAAATTGGAAAATATAAATATTTGAATAAGAGCTAATATGTTAGAACTTCATGAATATGAAGTCTATGTCATTTTCCCAAGGCTATAAATTCAAGGTACCATTCTCGCCTTACCTTGTTTATCCTTGTGATGTTTGAAGTGTTGTGATCGAAATATTACACTTTCATCATCAATAGGGTATAACCAAGCTTGAAGTTATCCCTTTTCATATTCCTTAAATATTGCAATTGACAAGTTGAAAAATCCCCCAAACACTTCATTGTTGTTGTGAACCTTGATGCTTTTAATATACATGTTTTTTTTTTCATTTCAGAAGAATAGACTGATGAATAGCCTTGTTGAACTCCACAATTTCCCATTGTTTAGTATGTTAATATATGATATTATCACTACAATAAAACAAGCAATTAACGCCTATTTTAGCGTCGGAATTTAGTGCATTTGAGTGCATGAATTGGGCCGATGGGATGGCGCAAAACCCGACGCTAAACGACATGTTCACCTGGGTGCCAGATTTAACACCTAGTTTTTCTCCCTCTTTAGCACCATGTTTTTCTCCTGCTTTAGTCCTGGTTTTTCTTATGATTTAGTGCCCAGTTTTTCTCCTGATTTAGCACCCAGTTTTTCTTCTGATTTAGCACCCATTTTTGCTCCTGATTTAGTGCCTATATTAGTTCCTAACCTAATATATAACTCCCTAAATAGTGCCCAAAATATCTCATGGTTTAGCTCTTGGTTTAGTTACAGGTGTGGTGCCTAATTTAGCTCCTAGTTTAGCTCCTGGTTTAGCACCTAATTTATCTCTAGGTGTAGCTCCTAGTTTGCTCCTGATTTAGCACCTAGTTTAGCTCATATTTTAGTGCCTAGTTTAGCTCCAGGTGTGGCGCCTAATTGAGCTCCTGGTTTAGCTCTTGGTTTAGTGCCTAGTTTAGCTCCAGGTGTATCTCCTAGTTTATCTCATGGTTTAACACCTAGTTTAGCTCTTGGTTTAGCTCCAGGTGTGGCACCTAATTTAGCTCCTAGTTTAGCTCCAGGTGTGGCGCCTAGTTTAGCTCCCAATCATGCTTCCTATTTTGCTTCTAGTGTATCATCGAGAATAGCTTCTAGTTTGGTTTCCAAATTAATTCCAAGATGTGCTTCCATTATTGCATATTTTTTTGCTTCCTTGTTAACTCCATGGTTTGCTTCCTTTTTAGTGTCTGTTTTTGCTCCTTTTTTAGGTCCCGGGTTTGCTTCCTTTTAGTGTTGGGATTTGCTTCTTAATTAGCATCCAATTTTGCTTCTTGTTAAGGAACCAATTTAGCTTCCTACTTAGATACATAAATAGCTCCAAGTATGGCTTCAAATTTAATGTTGAATTTTACTTCCATTTTAGAGCCACATTTTGCTTCCATTTTAACAACTCATGTTGTGTCCTTTTTAGCTTCCATTTAGTAATTTTTTTTTTATATTTCAATTTAATTAGTTAAATATATCATGCATCTTAAAAAACTTATATTATTATAGAGTAAGTCATATTGCATTTGAAGTATTTTATATGATAGCTTTTATAAAGAATTTTTACGGAATTGGACATCCATACAAACTAACAACATCATTATACTTATTAAATCTCCATCTAAATAAATTTTACAACATACAATATATATAAAATAACAAGATACTGATTATAACATGATCATCATCTATAATTAAAACTAGTCAAATATATAAATATTAGATAAGTATCAGGTCAAACAACTTATATCTTTAATACTAATAAGATCATCATCATATATAACTACAACAAGTGAAACTCAAATATGATAGTAGATCAATAACATGTCAGAATGATACATGGCCAACAATCAATGTATAAAGTTAAGATGATATATGTCCAAATGATATAAGTCAAAATGATAAATGTCAAAATGGTAAAAATCAATAATATGGTATTGCAGGTGAAAATGATATATAAGATAGTAAACATGAAAATAGACATCATAACGATACATCAACAATGATCCATGATGGAGTCTATATGATCAATGCCACTCGATACTACCAGTAACTAGGTCATCATCATTAACTTGATCATCATCAATGTGGTCATCATCGTAGTCATTCACAGTGTCTTATTCTCTGCCTCATCATCATCATCTCCCATGTCTGTATCTAATCCGTTATAATCTGGATCTATCTCATGAGGATCAACTAGATCTTATGGAAGACCCGTATTATGCAAAAAAGAACATTCAAAATGAAAAGTTGTTATTTATTTCATTTAATATGTAATTTTGTGTTATATTTCTAATATTACAACATATGAAACAAAACCATAATCATATTACATCATATCAAAGTGCACATACCATAATAAAATTTCAAATAAGTTACAAATAAGAAGTCATTCCAATGATGTAAAACGTGCAACAATTCCAATAAACGTTAGTAAAGATCGTAAAAAAAATTGTTATACATTTTAACTATCAACTGTAAATTCTATTACATAACCGTAAGTGCCAACCCTCTCCATTTTGTGCTATATATGATTATGTTTTCCTATAAAAATCCTTTGAGAGTTAATTGGTCTATATATCGTCTTCTCTTATATTTCACAAATGAATATTTTTCTGGGACATTTTGGCTCACTGTAATATGCTTCAAAGGTCCTTTGAGAATTAATAGTTTATAGATAATTTTGAAGATTCTCTCGATACTCATTCAACTAGACCACATCCAAATTTCAATCCTTTCAAAGAAAAAATTCAATACATCAAGCCCTAAAGGGTTGAAAATTATGACAAAAATGTAATAAAAGGTGTCAAGGTGTATTGCCTTGCCTTTCCTTGCCAGGCCATGTCATGTCATGCCTTAACATTCCATGTCTTGCCATGCCTTGCCTTTGCATGCCTTGTAGTGCCATGCCTTGCCTTTGCATGCCTTGTAGTTCCACACCTTGCATTTCCTTTCCTTGCCATACATTTCCTTACCTTACCATGCCATGTCTTTCCTTGCCATGCCATGACATCCCTTGCCTTATCACGCCATGCATGGATTTCCCTTGTCATTCCATTCATTTCCTTTTGCATGCCTTTCCTTTCCATTCCTTGCCATGCCATGCCATGCATTATCGTTCCATGCCATACCATTCCACGCCTTGCTAACGTATGGTATGCCTTTCCTTGCCATGACTCTCCATACCATGCATTGCATTCACTTTCCATGCCTTGTATTTCCATACCATGCCTTTCCATATCATGCATTTCCTCACCATGGATTGCCTTTGCATTCCTTGCCATGCCATACCTTGCATTTCCTTGTCTTGCCATGCTATGCATTGCCTTGCCTTGCCATGCCATGCCATTCCTTGCCTTTGCATGCCTTTCCTTTCCATGAAATTCCATACCTTGCATTTCCATGCCATGCCATGCCATGCATTTCCATTCCATGCCATTCCATGCCTTGCTATTGTATGGTATGCCTTTCCATTCCATGCCCCTCCATACCATGCCTTGCAATGCCGAGATTTGTCTTTCCATACCATGGTATACCCTTCCATGCCATGCCATGCCTTGCCTTGCCATGTGTTTCCATGCCATGCCATGCCTTTCCTTTCCATGCCATACCATGCCATGCCTTGTTATCGTATGGTATGCCTTTCCATGCCATGTCCCTCCATAACATGCCTTGCAATGCCATTCCTTTCATTCACTTGCCATGCCTTGTCTTTCTATACCATGCCTTTCCATATCATGTTTCTTTCCTTGCCATGCTATGTCATGCCCTACCTTTACATTCCTTACAGCTAGATCACCCCTCACTCCCGGTCTCCATGCCTTAGAAGTTTCTTTACTCATTGATTTCGAGAACTAGTGTTTTGCTCAGTTTAAAGCAATGCATCGTTTGGATTAAGGGGTCCAATTTATGAAACCTTCCCTCAAGAGAGGATAGATCACTACTACATATTGAAAAATTTGTGACGACCACTTGCGACGAAAGTACTCTTTCGTCGCAACATGCAAGAGAAAAAGTTCAATTTTTCTAAATCCACCCCGTATTTGTCGCTATCTTGACGCATGTACTTTGACTAAATTAATATGGTCAATGTTCATTGCAAGAGCGATGCATCTAGTTTGTTTAAATTAATATGTTCAACATTCATTGCAAGAGAGACAACAGACCTAACGTTAAAATTGACCGTTCAAAATGACAAATAAATAGGTAAAAAAGAATAAATATTTTTAGGTCACGGTCGTCGCAATTGCGACGATCGTGACCTAAAATTGGACTATAAATATTTGACGATTTAAAGATGTTGCGACAATATTGCTATAACAATGACGGTTCCGAAAGGGTATTTTTGTGTGGAAGAATGTCCAGAATGTTGTTGGAGGTGGGGAAAAAAGTAAAGCTGGTGAAAAGGGTGATGGTAGATGTTATTTTCCTTGTAAAAAATGTTTCCTCAAATGTCCCATAAGAATTTTAATAGCAACAACTACAAAACACTGTAGGAAATATGGGCACATTGATGGCGGATCGAATGACTATTGTCCCATGGTAATTAGCTATATATTCATTATCTTGTTATATATATATATATATATTGTTTGAATGTTTGTTATATTATACACTAATTTTGCATGATTGTTTGTAATTTAAAAGTTAGAGTTGCCCTCTAACTTTCTGCAGAATATTGCACCAAGTATTAGTAGAAATGATGTTGTACAAGCTGAGGAACATCATCATGACCAAGCAAATTGTTGGTCACTATAATTGCTTAATTAATTTCAAACAACCAAGTGAAACATAAATTATCAACCCAGGGAAGTCTTTTGTTTCAAAGGTAGCTGCGCACTATATATGCTCAATTCCAAAAGCACTTAGTGTTGTAGTAAA
>ML817212.1:137581-156066 GCA_009831015.1 Picea engelmannii | reverse complement strand
CATAGATTTTGAATACCAAAAAATGAGAAAATATAATTTTCCCATAGATTTTGAATACCAAAAAATGAGAAAATCAATAAAGGATGAAATTGCTTTCTATTAATGTTTAGGAACATAATAAAGGATGAAATTGCTTTCTATTATTTTTTAAGAACATACTAAAAATATTGTTCAATTCCCTTCTACAATTATGAAAACCTTTTGTAGTAAATCATGTACGCAATCTATTGTGTTAGAGCTGTGTTCCTTGAAACATCATTATTTTTATGAACTCATACATTCATGCTTAACTATAGCTATAATATCCCCTCAGTTTTCATTTGTATTCTCCAAGGCTTGTTTTATTTTATTAGTCCCTACCCTTTGGACAACAAGGACTTATAGTAATCGATTTTCATGGTTGTATTATTATGGCACGAAAACCAAACAACTTAAGAAAAGTTTTAATAGTTTCATGCACATTTCCAAGTTGCTTTTGGTTTTTAGGCTAAAGTTTTATTTTGGAGGCCTTATTTGGCCTCTTCCCGAGGCACACTCTTACCATATATTAGCTTAAAGGAAATTTCAAGTGCATATTTGATCCCATAATGGATTAATGCTAACTTTCAAGTTAGCATTAATTCCCACAAGATTGCTCTAAAATAAAATTTTATTTATTTCGCCCAATTTTTTTTTTTTTTTAAATAAATATTTTTCGTCGCAATTTCGACGCACAACAAAAATCCTGCGACGAATTTACTATATAAACCAAGAAAAGTTGTCTTCACAATTTCGATGACAATAAAATTCTTGCGACGAATTTGCTATATAAACCAAGAAAAGTTGTCGTCGCAATTTTGACGACAATAAAAATTCCTGTGACAAATTTGCTATATAAATCAAGAAAAGTTGTCATCGCAATTGTGACAGTAATAAAAAATCCTGCGAAATTTTTTCTATATAAACCAAGAAAAGTTGCAATTTTGACGGTAATAAAAAATCCTGTGACAAATTTGCTATATAAACCAAGAAAATTTGTTGTCACAATTTCGACGTCAATAAAAAATCCTGCGACTAATTTGCTATATAGATCACGGAAATTGTCGTCGCAATTACGACGAACAATTGGTTTCACTTAGTTTGCCTATATTGTCGTATTGGTGATGATATTTCTTTTTTTGTCACATTTATGAGAATTTCCCTATGGTCGTCGCTCTTGCGACGTTAATTCAAGTTCGTCAAAATTGCCACGTTACATGAAATGACATTTGAGAGACTCAAGATTCGTCGCAATATCCACAACATAACGTTGCAAGAGCGTCAAAATAACCATCGTAAAATGACCCAAATTTGCTAGTGGATAATGTGGTCACCTATTCCATGCCTAAAAAAGACTGAAGCATCTGACATAACTCAAAAATGCTGCTTCGTTGGGTTTTTTTTGCCATGAGGAGGAATTGGCCAGAGTCCACGAAATGTTTTGGGATGCGACTTGCAACTCGACATATAAATAAAACCAAGACTCGGATTGAGGAACCATCGTCTCTGTTGGATTTCTAGGATAGGATTCCAGCTAGATCACCCCTCACTCCCAGGTCCCATGCCTCAAAAGTTGTTTTTTTCATCGATTTGGAGAGCTAGGGTTTTGCTCAGTAAGAAGTAATGCAACATTTGGATTTAGGGGTCTAATTTATGAAACCATGCCTTGGGAGCGGATGGACAATATGGTCACCTAGTCCATGCCTAAACAAGCTTGCAACATCTCACGAAACTCAAAAATGATGCTCCGTTAGGTTTTTATGCCTCGACGAGGACTTGGCAAAGAGTTCCCGAAATGGTTTGGGATGCGACTTGCAACTCTGACATACAACGAAAACTGTAATGTCCCCACTTTGGGACATCATTATATTACAAAGTGTTATGATGACCAGAGTAGACAGATGGAGGTTATAGCGAGTACATGGACTATTGAGGGGTTTTTTGGGGTCCGAATTGCATCGCTCATCCTATTTCATCATCATGACCCATTCCACAAAACTTGGCTTTGGTTCTGTTGCATTTCGACGATTTTCGTAATTTTTAGTTATATTGGGCTATATGTTAATTAAATTCACTAAGGAGGTCATATTGGGCATAATACTTGGAGGAACCTCTTAGTGTAATATCTCATTGGAATCGGGAGGAATAACACTACATGATAGGATGATGAGAAGTGAATTTCAGTGGTCAGGGAAGCCACAAGGAGGGATAAAGTAATTTTTAGAGGAAAAATGGTTAATTAATTAATTAAAGTGATTTAATTAATTAATTAATAATTAAATAAAGTAAAAGTCACATGGAGAGACAAGGTGAGTAGGGAGGATAAAAGAGAGATAGGGGCCTCTATTCTCTCATTATGTTGTTTATCATTTGATATTTGGCTTCTTTCTAGTGAGCCCATGCACTTGGGGGTTTTGAGGGTTTCGACTTAACAAACCCTAGAGATCAGCTCGGTGGTGAAAGATCCCACCCAACCTGGTCCAAGCTTGGTCAAGAAGGTGAACTATTCCTCCCTCACCATTCTACATAAGATATACTTAGTTACATGAGGTTTGTAGATCAGTTACAGGTTTAGAGAGAGCTTGGGCGCAACTTCAGGGGATTTCCAGCAGGACGACGCACCACCTTGAGGATATTAGCTTGATTTAGGCAGAGGAGAAGGATTTTGAGGAAAAGGACTTCTGGGTATTCTTTATAGGGCATAGGGAACCTTTCCTAGCCCATTCTGGAGGAGGTTTCTTTGTCATATTATTTATTGGAGCTCAACATAGGTTTAGAGAGAGGAGGGCGCACCACAGATTAAGGATCCTATCTTTTGGAGGTCAGTTCTTCATTGTTTAGCCCAAGACTTTTCCATGGGTTTTCCATTGAACTGATTTACAATTCCATGTATTTTGAGAGCATCTGGAGGTCTCTAGGATAGAGGCCGAATTATTGGGTCTTCCGTCATCCAGGAGGGTGCAAGACAATTAGGGGTTTGCTCATTTGAATGGTCATAAATTCACCGTTCAACTTGATACTTCACCAAGGGTTTGGTCTTGGCTCGATCTACTCTTCCAACCATTTTCAATGTGTTTGGAGGCCTCTAGCAGCAAGGCTGAATTATTGGTGGTATTCATCTTTCCAGCGGGGTGCAACTTATCTAGTTTGAGGTTTGATCTAGCATTGGGTGGAGATCTCAGTTGTCATTCATCTTCGACAACTGTGTGTCCTTTGGAGGATTGTATTTTCTCTTTTTGATCTTGCTTGAGGTTTATCCTCATTTTTATACTAGTCCTTAGCTATCTTGTACCAGATCTGTAGATCCATTGTATTAGGGTCTTCTTCTATTATGAATAATATTAGATCTGAGGTATTTTTGGGTTATCTCTTGTATTGTTGAGCTTTCATATTGTTGAGGTATATTCCATTGCTATATATTCTTTTATTATTGATGTAAACACACATAAAACTCATCATATTAAACCCCAAAACAACTCATGAGACTTGAGACTGCAAAGTGTTTGACGAAATGCCACAACCAGAAAACATTTAAAAATCACATGAAAAACACAATGTTCTTGGCATCTTGGCTTGGGAACATTACAGTGGTATCAAAGCGTTGATCCTCCCAGCGAGTGGAGGTTAATGCATGTAGAAATACAATGGAGATGGATATTAAGTACTTGATAGAGATACTGTACATTGTGAATGGGAATACTACACCCTTAGTGAGGGATTTAGGGCTCAATTAACACTCCAACAATTTATATCCATAAAAAATCCTTGGTGGAGAAAATATGAGGTTAGATATTGGGTCAACATAAAAAAGGGAAACAGAGCCAAAGCAACTAGATGGAGGGAAGCACATATTAACCCCACACCCATTAGGAGCAGGCAACATTGCTACAGTTGCAAAGTGTCTTCGGAACCAGATCATAGATGTAGGGGCAAAGGTAAGAGACACATTATTGAGGTGTAATATGATAGTGAGGATGAGGAGATGCATGGGGATGCAAACATAGACTCATATTTAGAGAAGTTCAAGGAGGCTAGTGACTCTTGCACAATTGGGGAGGATAGTGACCCTTGCGTATTGGAGGGACAGTTGGATGGATAGGATGATAGAAACTATTCTTCAATAGTCATATCACATAGTGTTGATGACCTTACACTTCAACATAGTGGTGACACTAGTGGAGATTCACACATGTTAGCACCTAGAACTGATGATATTCCTATGATGACCGTGACGCATTTTTCATCTTTTCAGACACCCATGATAGCCACGACACATGATGATATCAGTGAAATTTCAGATATGATGGAGGAGACTTGTGTGCGGGATGCACACCAGGGACATATGGATCCACAGACCCGGGAGGAGAGACATGAAGTGTAGACAATTGACCTTACACATATGTATCAGTATGATGAGAGTGAGTCAATTATTTTGGAGACTCCATTGTTTGATCGGGTTGGGGAGACTGACAGTTTGATGGGACACTTACTTCCAGGACCGGTTGACAGAGATGTGGATGCACTCCTTATTGGTCGGGATGGCCATAGCACGTGTCTGGACACATCTGTATGGGATCCAGGTGCAAATGATAGTAGCAGGGTGAGTTCACAGGAGGATACAATTTCTCATACAGGATACAATATGATTCGGGGGGAGATAGCAGTTGGTGATGATATGTAGTCGCATACAGGAGGACCCAACAACACAGTGGAGAGTGGGAAGTTCAATGCCTTATATTTTGAGGAGAGTGTTGTTGGGGATTCCATGGTTGACACTAGCCATGAGGTGTGTGAGGTAACACCTCAGCAGGACTGTGCTCATGAGTCACGATACTTGGTAGGACAATTGAGAGTCAGTGAGGACATGATCATGGCAACCATTAGATGCATTGATGACACACATGCATTGGTGGCAGATCATTGCTGGAGGGCATCGATGGAACATGATAGTTCAGATGGTGGATTTTCCATGGATGACTTTCATACTCTTAGGGAGAGGGTGACTATGATGAGGGCCGATTACTAGCAGTTTTTGATGGACATAGATTACATATTGGAGGTTGGTGAGATGTATCACATGACACTAAGGGAGAAGGATGTTGAGGTGGACCGACTCACTCATGAGTTGGTGAGGACACAAATATTCTTGGAAGGCACACAGACAACCCTTCAAGAATCAGAGTCCATATCAGAGGAGATCCTTGAGGAGATTAGACAGAGATCCACTACATCTATCTTAGTAGTGAGTCAGATATATCCTTCGGCCACATTACTAGAGGATATTGGTGGTTTAGAAGAGGAGCACTAGTTGATGGAGGAGCATGAGGAGTACCCAGGATCACTGATGAGTATGGAGAGATATGATATGAAGATGCAGGAGGATGTCCATGTGTCACAAGAGCTACCCTCCACAAGGATCTTTGAGACAATCGAGAAATCACATACACATGGGGACTCCAGAGCTAGGGGTAGTTATGAGGACACTTCCATTTGTGTCCTGGTATTGGATGACCTTCATGTAGAGGTTGACCCAGTAGTACACCTAGGATCCATGATGTTGCAGGAGTATACAAGAGATTACATGAGTATGCATGAGCATACATTGGTGAGTGATAGTTCACAAATACATGTAGAGGGGTACAGTGGGATTCAAAGGGACATATTGGATTGTAGGGAGGAGACACACTTAGGGGAGCATGGAGATGCCTCTCCTTTGCACCAACACATAGTTCTGAAATACCACCTTCACAATATCATCAGTTTCATGAGAGATGAGGGATAGAGAGTGGTTGACCAACAGTTGGAGGATTTACCCCCGGTTGTACCTGATGATTGGGGTTCAGTGATGACTACAGTTGAGTATTTACCATGGGTACCGGTGGACGAGATTTTGGTTGAATCCTTGGGATTGACCAAAGCATATGATAATTTCCAGTGCTACAATCAGCTATAGATGTTTCTGTTATCCTTTCCCGACACTTTCATCATTGACAACAACATGGGGGGAGATAAACTGTGGCAGAGGAAATGGAGAGTTGTTAGGTCGAGACCACCTGACAGGACTACTTTGACGACATACAACATGATAGGGGTGGATCATCATAGGCAAACAATTGAGACTTTGTGCGTGATGGTGAACATATTATGCCATGGGATAGAAGACATCTCATAGGGAGACACAGATACATATTCTCATGGGGATGAGCACGTAGGGCTTCAGACAATGATCATTATGATACATGAGCAGTTAGTGGGTATTGGAAGTGATAAAATTCCAAGTTTTCCATGGGATCCGGGAGTCTATTTTGTTAGTAGGTTGTTTCACCTTATGATGACCCATGTTGCGCTAGAGAGCCACATACTTCACTTTGGGTTTGTTTTGAGTGGGATTGCAGGGGCTTATTCTATGGAACGAGACGGTTTCTCCCTTTTGATCCTCATGATCGAGCATGGAGATGGTTGGGAAGATACTACTTCCACAAAGGTTTTTTTACCGATGTAGCTTCTGGACTACAGGTCCAGTTTTCACACGTATTCTAGCTTGATGATCCAGGAGTGGCGGATCTAGTATGTATATGGGGAGCAGACAGTCATGATCAGAGTAGTGCAGCACCAACGTGGTGATGTTTTTCAGATACTAGCATGGGACCCGGGTATTGCAGGGATGAGCATTTCATTGAGTGATGGAGGCGAGTGGACCCTTGTAGGGGAAAGCTATTTTGACTTTCCATTGAGCTTCAATGTTGAGGAGAGCACGTCACTTGAGGGTGATTCATGGAGGTCTTGCAGTACATCACTATGGAAACAACATTTGTAGTTGGTGGAGACCGTGTTGGTCTTGGTATGGACTTGGAGGATGGACTCATTTTGATATGAGTCCATGTGTCATTTGCAGGGGACTCATGTTGTTGATATGTTACAAGATTATGCTTCACAGGGTATTGTAGTTCACATCCTCATATGGGATCCAGGGGGTAGAGTGTGTGATAGTTCATCTTTGGATGGAGCCTATTGTGTGTCCCACATGTGGACATGGGACCCCGATATTATATATGGACTGATTCAGTTATTGATTGAGGACAAACAATATTCTAGCAGGGAGGACTGTAATGTCCCCACTTTGGGACATCATTATATTGTAGAGTGTTATGATGACCAGAGTATCCAGATGGAGGTTATAGAGAGTACAGGGGCTATTGAGGGGTTTTTTAGGGTCCGAATTGCATCACTCATTTTATTTCATCATCATGATCCACTCTACATATCTTGGCTTTGGTTCTATTGCATTCCGATGATTTCTGTAATTTTGAGTTACATTGGGCTATATGTTAATTAAATTCACTAAGGAGGTCATATTGGGCATAATACTTGGAGGAAAATCTTAGTGTAATAGCTCATTGGAATCGAGAGGAATACCACTATAGGATAGGATGATGATAAGTGACTTTCAGTGGCTAGGGAAGCCACAAGGAGGGATAAAGTTCTTTTTAGAGGGAAAATGGTTAATTAATTATTTAAAGTGATTTAATTAATTAATTAATAATTAAATAAAGTAAAAGTCACTTGGAAAGACAAGGTGAGTAGGGAGGATAAAAGAGAGACATGGGCCTCTATTCTCTCATTATGTTGTTTATCATTTGATATCTGGCTTCTTGCCAGTGAGCCCATGCACTTGGGGGTTTTGAGGGTTTTTACTTAACAAACCCTAGAGATCAGCTCGGTGGTGAAATATCCCACCCAACCTGGTCTATGCTTGGTCACAAAGGTGAAATATTCCTCCCTCACCATTCTACATCAAATCTACTCAGTTATAGGAGGTTTCTACATCAGTTACAGGTTCAGAGAGAGCTTTTGCGCAACTTTAGGGGATTTCCAGCAGGAGGGCGCACCACCTTGAGGAGATTAGATTGATCTAGGTAGAGGAGAAGTCTGAGGAAAATAAATTTTGGGTATTCTTTTAGGGCCTAGGGTACCTTTCCTAGCCCTTTCTAGAGGGGGTTTCTCTGTCATATTAATTATTGGAGCTCAACATAGGTTTAGAAAGAGGAGGGCACACCATAGATTGAGGATCTTGGATTTTGGAGGGTCAGTTATTCATTGTTCAGCCCGAGACTTTTCCATGGGTTTTCCCTTGACCTGATCTTCATTTCCATGTATTTTGAGAGCATCTGTAGGTCTCTAGGATAGAGTCCAAATTATTGGGTCTTCAGTCATCCAGGAGGACGCAAGCCATTAAGGGGTTTGCTCATTTGGATGGTCCTAACTTCACTGTTCAACTTGATACTTCACCAAGGGTTTGGTCTTGGTCCAATATACTCTTCCAACCATTTTTATAGCGTTTGGAGGCCTCTATCAGCAAGGCTGAATTATTGGGGGTATTCAACTTTCCAACAGGGCACAACTTATCCATTTTGAGGGTTTGATCCAACATTGGGTGGAGATGTCAATTGTCATTCATCTTCGACAACCATGTGGACTTTGGAGGCTTGTATCTTCTCTTCTTGATATTTCTTGAGGGTTATCCTCATTTTGCTACTAGCCCTTAGCTATCTTGTACTAGATCTGCAGATCCATTGTATCAAGGTCTTCTTCTATTCTGAATAATATCAGATTTGAGGTATTTTTGGGTTATCTCTTGTATTGTTGATATTGCATCTTGTTGAGGTATGTTCCATTGCTATATATTCTTTGATTATTGTTGCAAACACACACAAAAACCACCATATTAAACCCCAGTGCAACTCATGAGACTTAATATTGCAAAGTGTTTGAAAAAATGCCACAACCAGAAAACGTTTAAAAATCACATGAAAAACACAATGTTCTTCGCAATTTGGATTGGGAACATTACAAAAATTGAGACTCGGATTGAGGAACCATTGACTCCGATGGATTACTAGGATAGGATTTCAGCTAGAGCACCCCTCACTACTAGGATGGATTACTAGGATAGGATTTCGAGAATTAGTGTTTTGTTCAGTTTGAAGCAATGCAAAATTTGGATTAAGGGGTCCAATTTATGAAACTATCCCTCAGGAGTGGATTGATAATTTGGTCACCTAGTCCATGCCTAAACAAGATTGCGACATCTCATGAAACTCAAAAATACTGCTCCCTTAGGTTTTTATGCCCTGAGGAGGAATTGACCAAGAGTCCCCGAAATGGTTTGGGATGCGACTTGAAACTCAACATATAAAACATTTAAATTTATGAAACCTTCACTCAGGAGTGGATGGATAATGTGGTCATCTAGTCCATGCCTAAACAAGCTTGAGGCATCTGACGAAACTCAAAAATGCTGCTTCGTTAGGTTTTTATGCTCTAAAGAGGAATTGGCGAAGAATCCCCGAATTTTTTTGGGATGCGACTTGAAACTGGGAATATAAAGAAAATCAAGATTTGGATTGAGGAACTGTCATCTCCATTGGATTTTTGGCATAGGATTTCAGCTATATCACCGCTCACTCCTTGGTCCAATGCCTCAGAAGTTGTTTTTTTCATCGATTTTGAGAACTAGGGTTTTTCTCAGTAAGAAGTAATGAAACATTTGGATTTAGGGGTCCAATTTACGAAACCATGCCTTGGGAATGGTTGGAAAATGTGGTCACCTATTCCATGCCTAAAAAATCTTGTAGCATCTCATGGAACTAAAAAATGTTGCTCCGTTGTATTTTTATGCCATAAGGAGGAATTGGCCAAGAGTCCTTGAAATGGGTTGGGATGCGACTTGCAACTGAGCATAAAATGAAAACCGAGACTCGGATTGAGGAACCGTCATCTCCATTGGATTTATGGCATAGGATTTCAGCTAGATCACCCCTCACTACCGGGTCCAATGCCTCAAAAGTTGTGTTTTTCATTGATTTTGAGAACTAGGGTTTTGCTTAGTTTGAAGCAATGAAACATTTGGATTAAGGGGTCCAATTTATGAAACCTTCCCTTGAGAACAAATGGATAATGTGGTCACCTAGTCCATTCCTAACAATCTTGCAGTATCTCACAGAACTCAAAAATGTTTCTCCGTTAGGTTTTATGCCCTGAGGAGGAATTGGACAAGAGTCCCCAAAATGGTTTGGGATGTGACTTGCAAGTCGACATATAACAAAAACCGAGACTTGGATTGAGGAACCGTAATCTCCATTGGATTCCCAGGATAGGATGTCAGCTATATCACCCCTCATTTTGAGGTCCCATGTCTCAGAAGTTGTTTTTTCATCGATTTGGAGAACTAGGGTTTTTCTCAGTAAGAAGCAATGAAACATTTGGATTTAGGGGTCTAATTTATGAAACCATGCCTCGAGAGCGGATGGACAATGTGGTCACCTAGTCCATGCCTAAACAAGCTTGCAACATCTCACGAAACTCAAAAATGTTGCTCCGTTAGGTTTTTATACCCTGAGGAGGAATTGGCCAAGAGTCCCTGAAATGGTTTGGGATGCGACTTGCAACTGGGAATAAAAAGAAAAATGACACTCAGATTTAGGGACCATCAACTCCAATGGATTATTGGGATAGGATTTCAGTTAGAGCACACCTCACTCTCAGGTGCCATGCCATGGATGTTTCTTTACTCATTGATTTCGAGAATTAGTGTTTTGCTCAGTTTGAAGCAATGCAACATTTGGATTAAGGGGTGCATTTTATGATACCGTCCCTTGGGAGAAGATCCATAATTTGGTCACCTATTCCATGCCTAAACAAGCTTGCAACATCTCACGAAACTCAAAAATGTTGCTGTGTTAAGTTTTTATGCCCTGAGGAGGAATCAACCAAGAGTCCCCGAAATGGTTTGGGATGCAACTTGCAACTCGACATATAATGAAAACTGAGACTCATATTGATGAACCATTGTCTCCATTAGATTCCTAGCATAGTATTTCAGATAGATCACCCCTCACTTCCGGATCCCATGCCCCAGAAGTTGTTTTTTTTATCGATTTGGAAAACTACGGTTTTTCTCAGTAAGAAGCAATGCAACATTTGGATTTAGGGGTACAATTTATAAAACCATGCCTTGGGAGAGGATGGACAATGTGGTCACCTATTCCATGCCTAAAATAGCTTGCAACATCTCATAGAACTCAAAAATGCTACTTCGTTAGGTTTTTATGCCCCGAGGAGGAATTGGCCAAGAGTCCCTGAAATGGTTTGGGATGCAACTTGCAACTGGGCATATAACGAAAACCAAGACTCATATTGAGGAACCATCATCTCCATTTTATTCCTAGCATAATATTTGAGCTAGATAACTCCTCACTCCTAGGTGCCATGCCTCGAAAGTTGCTCTACTCATTGATTTTTAGAACTGGTGTTTTTCTCAGTTTGAAGCAATGCAACATTTGGATTAAGGGGTAAAATTTATGAAACCATGCCTCGGGAGCAGATGACAATTTGGTCACCTAGTCCATGCCTAAAAAATCTTGTAGCATCTCACATAACTCAAAAATGCTGCTTTGTTAGGTTTTTATGCCCCGAGGAGGAATTAGCCAAGAGTCCTCGAAATGGTTTAGGTTGCGACTTGCAACTAGGAATATAACAAAAACCGAGACTCAGATTGAGGAACCATCGGCTTTGATGGATTACTAGGATAGGATTTCGGTTAGATCACCCCTCACTCCCTGGTCCAATGCCTCAAAAATTATTTTTTTCATCGATTTTGAGAACTAGGGTTTTGCTCAGTAACAAGCAATGCAACATTTGGGTTTAGGGGTCCAATTTATGAAACCATCCCTTGGGAGAAGATGGAAAACATGGTCACCTATTCCATGCCTAAATAATCTTGCAACATCTCACAGAACTCAAAAATGTTGCTACGTTAGGTTTTTATGCGCTCATGAGGAATTGTCCAAGAGTCCCCACAATGGTTTCAGATGCGACTTGCCACTCAGAATATAATGAAAACCGAGACTCGTAGTGAGGAAACGTCATCTCCGTTGGATTCCTGACATAATATTTCAGATAGAGCACCCATCACTCCCGGGTTCCATGCCTCAAAAGTTGTTTTTTTCATCGATTTTGAGAACTAGGGTTTTGCTCAGTAAGAAGCAATGCAACATTTGGATTTAGGGGTCCAATTTATGAAACCATGCCTTGGGAGTAGATGGAAAATGTAGTCACCTAGTCCATGCCTAAAAAATCTTGGATCATCTTACAGAACTAAAAAATGTTGCTCCGTTAGGTTTTTATGCCTTGAGAAGGAATTGGCCAAGAGTCACCGAAATGGTTTGGGATGCAACTTGAAACTGGGAATATCACAAAAATCAAGACTCAGATTGAGAAGCCTTCATCTCCGTTGGATATATAGCATATGATTTTAGCTATATCACCCCTCACTCCCAGGTCTAATGCCTCAGAAGTTGTTTTTTTCATCGATTTTGAGAACTAGGGTTTTGCTTAGTAAGAAGCAATGCAACATTTGGATTAAGGGGTAGAATTTATAAAACCATGACTCGGGAGCAGATAGACAATGTGGTCATCCAGTCCATGCCTAAAAAAGCTTGCAATATCTCACAGAACTACAAAATGATACTCCGTTAGTTTTTTATGCCCCAAGGAGGAATTGGCCAAGAGTCCCCGAAATGGTTTGAGATGCGAGTTGCAACTCAAAATATAATGAAAACACAGAATCGTATTGATGAACCATCATATCCATTGGAATCCTTTAAAGGATTTTAGCTAGAGCACCCCTCAATCCCGTGTCCCATGCCTTGGAAGTTGTTTTTTCATCGATTTTGAGAACTAGGGTTTTGCTCAGTAAGAAGCAATGCAACATTTGGATTTAGGGGTCCAATTTATGAAACCATGCCTTGGGAGAGGATGGATAATGTGGTCACATATTCCATGCCTAAACAAGCTTGCAACATCTCACGAAACTCAAAAATGCTTCTCTGTTAGGTTTTTATGCCCTGAGGAGGAATTGGCCAAGAGTCCCTGAAATGGTTTGGGATGCGACTTGCAACTGGGCATATCACAAAAACTGAGTTTCAGATTGAGGAACCATCATATATGTTGGATTCCTGACATAGGATTTAAGCTAGATCACTCCTCACTCACGGGTCATATGCCTCATAAGTTGTTTTTTTCATTGATTTTGAGAACTCGAGTTTTACTCAGTAAGAAGCAATGCAACATTTGGATTTAGGGGTCCAATTTATGAAACCATGCCTTGGGAATAGATGGAAAATGTGGATACCTAGTCCATGCCTAAACAAGCTTGCACCATCTCATGGAACTCAAAAATTCTATTCCATTAGGCTTTTATGCCCTGAGGAGGAATTGGCCAAGAGTCCCTGAAATGGTTTTGGATGCGACTTGCAGCTGGGCCTATAACGAAAACTGAGACTTGGATAGAGGAACAATCATCTCCATTATATTACTAGCATATGATTTCAACTAGATCACCCCTCACTCATGGGTCCAATGCCTTCGAAGTTTTTTTTTTCATCAATTTTGAGAACTAGGGTTTTTCTCAGTAAGAAGCAATGAAGCATTTAGATTTAGGGGTCCAATTTATGAAACCATGCCTCGGGAGAGGATGGAAAATGTGGTCATTTATTCCATGCCTAAAAAATCTTGCAACATCTCACAGAACTAAAAAAATGTTTCTCTGTTAGGTTTTTATGCTGTGAGGATGAATTGGCCAAGAGTGCCAGAAATGGTTTGGGATGCGACTTGCAACTAGGCATAAAACGAAAACCACAACTTGGATTGAGGAACCGTCGACTCTAATGGATTAATGGGATAGGATTTTAGGTAGCACCCCTCACTCTCGGGTGCCATGCCTAAGAAGTTGCTTTACTTATTGATTTCGAGAACTAGTGTTTTACTCAGTTTGAAGCGATGCAAAATTTGGATTAAGGGTCCAATTTATGAAACTATCCCTCAAGAGAAGATCGATAATGTGGTCACCTAGTCCATGCCTCAAAAAGCTTGCAGCATCTCACGGAACTCAAAAATGTTTCTCCGTTAGGTTTTTATGCCCTGAGGAAGAATTGGCCAAGAGTCCTTGAAATGGTTTGGGATGCGACTTGAAACTAGGCATAAAACAAAAACCAAGACTCAGATTGAGGAACCGTCGACTCCGATGGATTATTGGGATATGATTTCAGCTAGAGCACCCATCACTGTTGAGTTCCATGCCTCAGAAGTTGCTTTACTCATTGATTTCAAGAACTAGTGTTTTGCTTAGTTTGAAGCAATGCAAAATTTGAATTAAGGGGTACAATTTATGAAATTGTCCCTCGGGAGTGAATGGATAATGTGGTCACCTATTCTATGCATAAATAATCTTGCAACATCTCACAGAACGCAAAAATGCTGCTCCCTTAGGTTTTTATGCCCTAATGAGGAATTGGCCAAGAGTCCTCGAAATGGTTTGGGATGCGACTTACAACTGGGCATGTCATGAAAATAGAGACTCGGATTGAGGAATCGTCGTCTTCGTTGGATTCCTGGCATAGTATTTAAGCAAGATCACCTCTCATTCCCGAGTTTAATGCCTCAAAAGTTTTTTTTTCATCGATTTTGAAAACTAGGGTTTTGCTTAGTAAGAAGAAATGCAACATTTGGATTTAGGGGTCCAATTTATGAAACCATGCCTTGAGAGTGGATGGACAATGTGGTCACCTAGTCCATGCGTAAACAAGCTTGCAACATCTCATGGAACTCAAAAATGTTTCACTGTTATGGTTTTATGGCCTGAGGAGGAATTAGCCAAGAGTCCCCGAAATGGTTTGGGATGTGACTTGCAAATTGGCATATAACGAAAAATGAGACTCATATTGAGGATCCATCATCTCCGTTGGATTCTTGGCATAGGATTTTAGCTAGATCACCCCTCACTCCCACATCCAATGCCTTAGAAGTTGTTTTTTTCATCGATTTTGAGAACTAGGGTTTTTCTTAGTAAGAAGCATTGCAACATTTGGATTTAGGGGTCCAATTTATGAAACCATGCCTCAGAAGAGGATGGAAAATGTGGTAACCTAGTCCATGCCTAAACAAGCTTGAAACGTCTCACGAAACTCAAAAATTTTGCTCTGTTAGATTTTTATGCCTTGATGAGGAATTGGCCAAGAGTCCCCGAAATGGTTTGGCATGTGACATGCAATTGGGAATAAAACGAAAACCAAGACTCAGAATGAGGAACCGTCGACTCTGATGGATTATTGGGATAGATTTCAGCTAGAGAACCCCTCATTGTCTGGTGCCATACCCCAGAAGTTGCTTTAGTCATGGATTTTGTGAACTAGTGTTTTGCTCAGTTTGAAGCAATGCAACATTTGGATTAAGGGGTCCAATTTATGAAACCGTCCCTCAGGAGAATATGGACAATGTGGTCACCTAGTCCATGCCTAAAAAAGCTTGAAACATCTCACATAACTCAAAAATATTTCTCTGTTAGGTTTTTATGCTCTGAGGAGGAATTGGCCAAGAGTCCCCAAAATGGTTTGGGATGCGACTTGCAAATAGGAATATAACGGAAATTGAGACTTGGATTGAGGAACCGTCGTCTCCTTTGGATTCCTGGCATAGAATTTCAACTAGAGTGCCCCTCACTCCCGGGTCCAATGCCTCATAAGTTTTTTTTTCATCGATTTTGAGAACTAGGGTTTTGCTCAATAAGAAGCAATGGAACATTTGGATTTAGGGGTCCAATTTATGAAACCATTCCTTGAGAGAGGATGTAAAATGTGGTCATGTAGTCCATTCCTAAACAAGCTTGCAACATCTCACATAACTCAAAATTGCTGCTCTGTTAGGTTTTTATGCCCCGAGGAGGAATTAGCTAAGAGTCCTCGAAATGGTTTGGGTTGTGACTTGCAAATGGGAATATAACAAAAAACAAGACTTGGATTAAGGAACCATCAAATCTGATGGATTATTAGGACATGATTTCAGCTAGATCACCCCTCACTCCCAGGTCCAATGCCTTGTTGTTTTTTTCATCGATTTTGAGAACTAGGGTTTTTCTCAGTAAGAAGCAATGCAACATTTGGATTTAGGGATTCAATTTATGAAACCTTTCATCAGGAGAGGATGGAAAATGTGGTCACCTATTCCATGCCCAAACAAGCTTGCATCATCTCACGGAACTCAAAAATGTTGCTCCGTTAGGTTTTTATGCCCTGAGGAGGAATTGACTAAGAGTCCCCGGAATGGTTTGGGATGTGACCTGCAACTCGACATATAACGAAAACTGAGACTCAGATTGAGGAACCATCATCTTTGTTGGATTCATGGCATAGGATTTCAGCTAGAGCACCCCTCACTCCTGGGTGCCATGCCTCAAAAGTTGGTTTTTCATAGATTTTGAGAACTAGGGATTTGCTTAGTAAGAAGAAATGAAACATTTGGATTTAGGGGTCCAATTTATGAAACCATGCCTCGGGAGAGAATGGACAATGTGGTCACCTAGTCCATGCATAAACAATCTTGCAACATCTCATGGAACTCAAAAATGCTGCTCTGTTAGGTTTTTATGCCATGAGGAGGAATTGGCCAAGAGTCCCCGAAATGGTTTGGGATGTGACTTGCAACTCGGCATAAAACGAAAACCGAGACTCGGATTGAGGAACCATTGAATCTGATGGATTAATGGGATAGGATTTCAACTAGATCACCCCTCACTCTTGGGTTCCACGCCTTAGAAGTTTCTTTAATCATTGATTTCGAGAACTAGTGTTTTGCTAAGTTTGAAGCAATTCAACATTTGGATTAAGGGGTCCAATTTATGAAACCGTCCCTCGAGAGAAGATGGATAATGTGGTCACCAATTCCATGCCTAAACATGCTTGAAACATCTTATGAAACTCAAAAATGCTGCTCCGTTAGGTTTTTATTCCCTGAGGAGGAATTGGCCTAGAGTCCCTGAAATGGTTTGGGATGCGACTTGTAACTAGGAATAAAAAGAAAACTGAGACTCATATTGAGGAATTGTTGACTCTGATGGATTACTGGGATATGATTTAAGCTAGATTACCCCTCACTCTTGGGTGCCATGCCTCAAAAGTTTCTCTACTCATTTATTCTAAGAACTAGTGTTTTGCTCAGTTTGAAGAAATGCAACATTTGGATTAAGGGGTCCAATTTATGAAACCGTCCCTCGGGAGAAGATCGATAATGTGGTCACCTAGTCCATACCTAAACAAGCTTGCAACATCTCGCGGAACTAAAAAATGCTTCTCCATTAGGATTTTATGCCTTGAGAAGGAATTGACCAAGAGTCCCCGAAATGGTTTGGGTTGCGACTTGAAACTAGGAATATAACGAAAAACAAGACTCAGATTGAGGAATTGTTGACTTTTCGATTTTCCTTCCATCACGTCTTTGTGTTTATTTTGTGAAATAAAGGTCGAGAGGAGTAGTAGGTCACAGACCATGATGAGAACCCTTTGGAATTCATCATTGTCTTCACTTTTCTTTTTCTTTAGAAAGAGGAAGAAGTCATCTATGTATGTGTTGATGGTGTTGATATTGCACCAAGTTTGCACTTCCTGCCAAATTTCCTTGGTAGTCAAGATATAATGAAATGGTTTTATCTCATAGGGTCTCAACTTTGAGAACATGTGACATAGCACATGTTTGGTGACATGACATAATACCAAATTATTTGAATGGAATAATTATTTTTCTCACCATAGGTGTTGTGCCACAAGGGTACTTGACAACAAAGAAAAAAACAATTGGTTTTCTGTGTGACCAACTATTAGATAAATAGGTCAAGATCATGGTATATGACATCCTTTGATGTTGCATTATGGATCATAAATTACTTAGAATTTTATGGGAGAGCCATCATGAAATACTTAGAATATTCTCAATCTTGCGATGTCTATCAAGGAACTAGGAAACCATCTTGTAGGGATGAAATGTTGTTACACCTGGTAGTTGTTCTACAACCATTAGAAAAATGGGTAGTAACATTAACAACCCTAGGTGCTCAATTTATATAACAATAGTAACATAGATGCATGATGAATAAATCTTAGTAAGACTCTTAGTATCTCCTGTTGGAAATAACAATATGAGGAACTTACACTCTCCAAACTAGGTCTAATATGTACATATAAACAACATGTTCAATGTTGCTTATGGTGGGTCAAACCTATATTCATTTTACCTATCATATGTGCTAGTAAAGTGGATGATTATATATCAGTTCATGGGTCAGGATATGTTTATCTTAATGTTTATCCCATAGTTGGGCACTTCATTTTGGGAAAAAAGATAGAATTGAATCAAGGGTGAGTCAACAAGTGTGGTACAAGCTTGTTGAAAAGTCAACAAGAAATGTGTGTCTAATTTATTTTTCCCTTAAATAATTTGGACAATAAATATTAATCTATTATCTCATAATTACTTGAAAATAGTTAACTAAAATGGAAAATCAGTTAGCTATAGGAAATTCAAGTTCAAAGGTTGACTGGTGGGACATGGAAGTCGAATTAGTTGTAACTAAGTGACTT
>ML817212.1:101763-129633 GCA_009831015.1 Picea engelmannii | reverse complement strand
TCCCTGACAAATTCACTTTCCTTCATCTCATTATTCCATAATTAAGCATGGGTTCTCTTACTCCACAAAGCGTCTTCCCGTGAGGGATTTCACCATAAGGGGACCACTTTGGAGTTCATCCATATTTACTTCTTATCAACCATTACAAAAAAATAATGAGTCATATTTACATCAAACACTATTGGGTCCATTACCCAAAACTTTGTGCTACGGGTCTTTCTTCAAGGGTTGACATCAATGACAACCAACCTTAATCAACAGTTTCAGCTAGTGGGGCCCCTATGCTATCATTTCGTCAACCGAAAAACCATTTGTTGGAGTATCTCTGGCACTAGGGTTTTGGTCAATGAGGCATAGTGAAATTTCTGAAGATGAGGTCGATTTTCAAGAACACTCTGTCAGGCATTTTTGGATAGTGTATTTGCATGGGCCTTGGCCAAATAGTCTTGTGGGAGCTTAGGGAACTCCATTATGTTGCTCGGTTTGAATTTTATTCCCCCAGAACAAATTGGCCACATGTCCTTGAATGGCTTGAGGAGGTTAGTTGCAACTATCGATAAAACTCAAACCAAGACTCAGATGCACGAACCGTCAGTTGCATTGGATCTAGAGCACTGATTTTCAGCTATTGTGGCTCCTACGCTATCATTTTGTTGACCGAAAAACCATTTGTTGGAGTATCTCCAACACTAGGGATTTGGTCAATGAGGCATAGTGCAATTTCTGAAGAGGAGGTTGATTTTCAAGAACCCTGTGTCGGGTATTTTTGGCTAGTGTAATTGTGTGGGCCTTGGCCAAACAGACTTGTGGGAGCTTACGAAAGTTCGTTATGCTACTCAGTTTGGATTTTATGCCCTTGGACCAAATTGACCACATGTCCCTAAATGGCTTGAGGAGGCGAGTTGCAACTCGGGATAAAACTCAAACCGAGACTCAGATGCACGAACCGTCAATTGCATTAGATTAAGAGCACCGTTTTTCAGCTAGTGGGGCCCCTATGCTATCATTCTGTTGACCGAAAAACCATTTGTTGGAGTATCTTCGTCATTAGGGTTTTGGTTAATGAGGCATAGTGCAATTTCTAAAGATGAGGTTGATTTTCAAGAACACTCCGTCAGGCGTTTTTGGATATAGTATTGGTATTGGTATGGTATGGTATTGTATTGGTATTGGTATTGTTATGGTATTGGTATGCATATCATTGCCACTACATATCATTGCCAATGCATACCATTGTGGTATGCAATGGTATTGATATTGGTATGCAATGGTATGGTATTGGTATTGGTATTGGCAATGTTATTGGTATGGTATGGTATGGTATTGGCAATGATATTGGTATGCATATCATTACAATGCAATCGTATGGTATTGGTATTGGTATTGGTATGGTATGGTATGGTATGGTATTGGTATTGATATTGGTATGGTATGTTATGGTATTAGTATTGGTATTGGTATGGTATTGGTATGCATATCATTTCTAATGGTATTGGTATGGTATGGTATAGTATTGGTATTGGAATTGGTATGGTATTGATATGTGTTACCCCATAGCCTAGGGGTAACAAAGGAGATCGTGTCTCGAGGCCCACAGGTTCCATATATGGAGTGCCGAGATTTGGACGGCCTAAGCATGGCCCAGGAGGGTCCCTCTTTTATTTAGTGCAATCCATATACCATCAACAATATTCAACACTCTAGCTTGGTTATGAAGTGGTAATGGGTCTTGCTCCATGAGGTAATGAGTCCGGGTATCATGGTATGTATCACTCCAATATTTAAGGCACTTGAACATGTTGCATTAAGAATTTCTTGATTTCATAATGTTTTCTTGGAAATTATGCTATTTTCCTTGTTTCAACCTGGGAGGGTGACACAGTGCCCTAGTAAGTTGATTTCCTTTTAGGATGGGTTTCTATTGGGTGGATATTTGAAGAGTTTCTACTGGGTGGATCCTTGTGACTTTTGGTATTGGTATGCAATGGTATTGGTATTAGTATGGTATGGTATGATATTGGTATTGGTATTGGTATGTAATGGTATTGGTATTGGTATGCAATGGTATTGGCTGTATTGGTATGCAATGGTATTGGTATTGGTATGGTATTGGTATGGTATAGTATTGGTATGGTATTGGTATTGGTATTGGTATTCATATCATTGCCATGCAATGGTATGCATTGGTATTTGTATTGGTATTGGTATGGTATAGTATTGGTATTGGTATTGGTATGGTATTGGTATGCATAACATTGTCATGCAATGGTATGCAATGGTATTGGTATTGGTATGCAATGGAATGGTATTGGTATGGTATTGGTATTGATATTGGTATGGTATGGGATTGGTATTGGTATTGGTATGGCATGGTATGGTATTGGTATTGGTATTGGTATTAGTATTGGTATGGTATGGTATGGTATTAGTATTGGTATGGTATTGATATTAGTATGGTATTGGTATTGGTACGGTATGGTATTGGTATTGATATGGTATAGTATGGTATTGATATTGGTATGATATTGGTATTGGTATGGCATTCGTATGCATATAAATTCCAATGCATACTATTGCCATGCAATGGTATTGGTATTGATATGCAATGGTATTGGTATTGGTATTGGTATGGTATTTGTATGCATATAATTGCTAATGCATACCATTTACATGCAATGGTATTGGTATTGGTATGCATTGGTATGGTATTGGTATGGTATGGGATTGTTAATGGTATTGGTATGGTATGGTATGGTATTCATATTGGTATCATATAGTATGGTATTGATATTAGTATGGTATTGGTATTGGTATGGTATGGTATGGTATTGGTATTGGTATGGAATTGGTATGCATATCATTGCCAATGCATACTATTTCCATGCAATGGTATGCAATGGTATTGGTATTGGTATGCTATGGTATGGTATTGGTATGGTATTGGTATTGGCATTGTTATTGGTATGCAATGGTATGGTATTGGTATTGGTATTGATATGGTATAGTATGGGTAGTGTTACCGTCCTAATGCACACCCGGGTTATCGTGGAAGAAACCTTCAATCCACTTGGTGTGTCCTTAGGGGAAAGTCTTGAGTCAAGGTACTGTCACCTGATCCTCAACTCCTCCGTCTTGGCCAAATCCTAGCGAATCCGAGGGGGGTAGTCCCTATAAAATAAATCTAAGGCTTTTCTAAACTAAGAAAGAAAAACAATTTAATCTAGGAGTTTATTTCTTGAAATAAAATCAGATCATTTACCACTTAGCATTTATCATCATAAAGAATACCTTGCTCATGAAACACTCATACATCAAAAGGATACAACATTTACAATATTCAAGAGCATAAAAGAAGATTAGACAACATGCATAAGTATAACTTTTCACATAAAGTAAATTGATAGTGCTTTTTAACCAATGCCTTAAAAGGAGTCGTGGGCAGTGTAGATCGAAGATTTTATTAAGGTAAATTTTGTATTTAGTTAATGAAGAGTGTTTGGCCCCTTTAGGAAGCTTGTTCTTTGCTTGGACTTGCTGAGAGTTTACCGAAACTCGATGGTCTCACCAGTAAACTCACTAAAAGTGATGGATGTCCAAAACGGGTGGGAAGCCAGGTCCCGAGAGGACCCGCCTTACTTCACAGGTCACTTTTAGGATTTTTCCTCCCAATGAACTAACAACTTAAGAGATTTCCCTATTAAAATAGCAAGGTTCAATTACTTGATAAAAGCATGAAATAGATAGATCACACACTTTGCTTTGTAAATGAAGCACTTGCACAAACACTTGAAAGTGAAAGAAAACAAATTGAAACAATTAAATGATGTACCCTACTTTGTGGTTGAGAAATATTAACAAGACACTGCTTGAAATTTAAATAATGTTGCAAGATAAATTAAAGAAAGAAAGTTCTTGAAGTAGAGCTAGCTAAGCATGCATGATTAATTAAGACTTGATTAACATGCATAAAGATTAGAGTGTTGTAGTGTGTTTGATACGTTTGACTTGTGTATCTGATTACTAGATTTTAATCATGCACAACTCAAAAGATAAAAACAAACCCACAACAAAAATCCCCCTAAGGGGATGAAGAAACTGGGCACTAAGGGCCCACTTTTATTGCACTATTACAATGGAGAACCAATGTTCTCTTTGAGATTTTAGCTCTTTTATAAGAAGAGGGATCCTTATTATTGGATTGTTAAGAAGAATACAATAATAAAAGACAGAAAAAAGGAAACTTCATTTTAACAAAGTCACAACCCCCCAGTGTCACACACCCACTATGGGATAATTAATTTTTCACCTCTTTTCTTCGAGGGACAGAATCCCTGAAGTCCTATGGGGGCCTAGCATAGGCTAGATCTATCCTTATCTACCTCCATGTGATCATGGGTTACGACCACAGGCCAATCCAAGAGGCGCCGATCTTATTTCGCGACTCAACGATGCAAGCAAGTCAAGTCTTTCGACCCTGCAAACCCCGAAACCCGAAATCTTACCTTCGAGGAGATCGAAGGCTCTAAGTCTCCCCCTGATCTGATGGTCCTAGCCGTATCGAGATTTTGGTAACCAGGAGTTTGATATGCAAAAGAGTCAAGTCTTTTGACTCTTCAAACCTCGAAACCTGATACTTGAGTTCTTGTAAGAGATCCAACGATTCTCGATGTTTTGGATCCAATGGTCTGGATCTTTTCAGATTTTTGTGAACTGGGAGTTCACGATGCAATGAATCTAAAACTCTTATCACTCCAATCCCTGAATTCCAATATGGGGATTTGTGTAGGACATTGACGATCCTCGAGGATTTGGATCCAACGGTCCACGGGATTTCAGAGCTTTCCCCGAAATCTTGACCTCTCACCATGCGTCTCCTCCGATGGATGGTATAGATCCTTTCAGGACTCCTCCTTTCTACCACATAACGCATCGGGGTTTCGGGTACCGGGAGTTCGCGACTTGCGAAGATAAGGGTTCTTACCCTTTTGTTTCCCGGGTGCCGAAACATCAATTGACATCCACATGTCCCTCCGATGGATGGCTGTGACCTTTAGCCACGATCAACGGTGGTGATATTTTCAGGATGATCAATGACCACGATCAAATCCCTACTTTCTCACACTTAAACCAAATCGGGGTTTTGTACACCAGGATTTCGTGACTTGAAAAGACAAGGGTTCTTGCTCTTTGGTCTCCTGAGTGCCGAAACACCTACTGAAAACCATGTGTCCTCTACAAATGGACGATCCAGGTAACTCCCATGGATCTTGGGATCTACGGTCCTGATTTCTTTGCTACTTGTGAAGGCTAAAAGGGGTCGAGGCATTAACGCCTACGTTCCTTCCTCCCATATAACGATCGTGGTAGACCTTAGATCCTCCGAAAGGATATCATCCATGCATCTCACAAATGAAAGGGTACTCTCTTTCGGTATTTGAAACTCGATATCCTTCTTGAGCTTTGTCAGCTATGAAAGACTTGAGAGCTTTGCGCTCTTTCTCCTGGACTTGACTCTTAGAAGAGTCTTCATCACAACTATTGCGCTCCTTCATCAAGGGGTTATGGGTTTGGTTTGCCTCATAGAGATCCTGTGCATATCGACACTACCTCTCCTGATCTTAACATACTTCATCCTCCAAGGGAATCAAAATGACTAGGTGAGTAAACCATCGTATATGAAACTACACCTAAGGTCGAAGAGTTCACAGTTCATGGCTCTCGCTTAAGACACTACAGAACTCCAAAATTTATGATAACCAGTCATGTACGAACTCTATAATTCCTTACTTTCCTAATTATACAACCCAACAGGAATAGAAGGGATACAGTATATCCATTAATCATTTATTCACATTCCTGAAAGAAAGCACAACATAACCAATTCATACATAGTTACGACTAAATTATATAGGGTCAAAAATCACTTATCTATTACAGGTTTTCGCCAACCAACTGAATGTGGGTGTTCATCCTTCCACCCAACCATAGGCTCAGAGGCATTCAATATTATCACTCTGGCCACCCCCGTGCCAAGCCATGATATCACCAGGGAACTCTCACCCGTCTCGAGGGTTCTCTCTCTGTTTTCAGTTTCTGTTTTCTGCAACCCAGAGGTTTGTCACTTAGTCGTGGCCTCGGTGAGGTTTCTCAGATGCTATTCAGCATCAAGCTTGCGGCCTTTCACTTGTGAGTTGCTGGAGAGCTTCATGCCTCTCCCTTGCGAGTGCTCGCCCTAGTCTCCGTCTCTCCTCTCCCATGTGCGTGTCCCTCTTGGACGGTTTTCCGACCTATCCTGTTTCTTCTGTCAAAAGGAAGCTCAGGTCTGCATGTCCCTGAGGTCCTTCAGACTGACAGCCCATGTTTCCATTCATGGGGGTGGTTGGTGATTCAACCACCTGTCCTTTCTTCTTTGACTTATTTTCTTTCCTTGGGATTCAGAGGAGGTTTGTCATCCTTATCATGGGAGATTTGGGGTTATTTGATATATGAACCCTCTTGTATAGTTTTCACATTCTTCCTCTAGTGATATCATGGCCAATACTTTCAAGGCTTCACCACCACAGTCAGTTATTGGCAACTCAGAAAATAATACATTTACATTATCCTCATGCATTAGCATGGTAATTCCTATTTTATGATTAATTACAAATTGGGGGAAACGGGGTGTTACAATTCCCTCCCCCTTAAAGGAACATCGTCCTCGATGTTCTTTCTCAAAACACCTATCATGCATTTCTCATTCAGATACTTCAGTAGTCTTGACCTTCATCCTTGGTCAAGTCCTTTTTCAGGATCTTAGTCTTCGTCACCTGCCTTCAATAATTCTTGGACAACAAGCACATTAATCACAATTTTGTGCGAAAACATCTTACTGTTGTTAAAAATTCAAAAGGAAAATTTCATATTCTAGCACAGTACTTATCTGTGCAGTTTGTGGATCTATATCCATATGGTATTTTTTTCTATCCATGCTCATCTCTTTCCTTGACGTACCCATTGGGTGCATGATTCCAATTCAATAGTTCACAAGAGCTATCATGATTTCATTTTCCTTTCCAATGTTTTTCCGCATGAGAAACAACCCACTGTGTGCATGATCCCAATAGTTTACAAGAATTATTAAGGTCTCCTCTTCCTTACGGTCACTCACCTTCCAGGCCCAAGCTCATGCATCCCCTTCACTGTTATACAGTCCCTTGGGCGATCCATCTTGCCTTGCCGAGGTTTTCTCGCACAGGAAAATTTTAGAGACTGTATCGAGTCTTACAGTCGAGGCGTCCCTCAGACTTTCTCTGCCGAGGCATCCCTCTAGCTTGTGTTACCTCAACATAATTTATTCCAGGTGATCATGACTTATCACGAGGTTTTCACGGCTCAGTAGTAGCCATTCTCATTATCTTCAACTTTGACAGCCTTCATCTTTTCCTTTCTGGACATATATTTTCTCCTCACCTGTATCACATGTATACAAAATTCATGAGACACCATTATAAATTCTAACTTTCAGAATTTTATTGCAAATCTGTCACCCACAGGTTTTCCAATCTCACGATTTGTTTTCATATTTGTTCCGCACAGGAACCAGATTCATAATTATGGGACTTTCCTTCCCATAACGATTTGGCTCAGCAGACAATTGGCCTTCCTTATGGGCTTACAATGCTGCCATATCCAAGACCCCTTTTCTTCCTGCACTTTCAACTTCAATCGGCCAAACAACTTGTTAGCTTTTCCATGCATATACATTTTATTGCACATTTACAACATCGTCGCAACAATTTCAGAATTGTGCATACTTAGCAATTAAATTACTTTCTCAAAAAGGAAATACCATTCCTTGCAGTTTGGCTCAACAGACAATTGGTCTTTCTTATGGACTTACAACACTACCATATCCAAGACTCTTTGCTTCATGCAATTCATTATTTTCATAGCCAAACAAACTGTTAGTCTCATCTCAGCATACCAAACTTTTCAAAACGTAATTCAACATTTAAAAAGGGTTTTTAACAATTGTGCCAATATTCATGGCCACATTCATACCCAATGCATTCTTGCATTGTTTTTCAAGTTCGCCACACTTTATAACCGGTTCTTGGCCATGGTGTGTTGGAATTTATCCAACCTTTTCCTCATATGGTTTATTCGTTTTCTTTTGTTCTTACAGTAGGACCATACTGCCTGCTACAGGCCAATCACAATCCTATATGAAGTCAAAATTTTTACATGAATGCCTTTACGCATTCATTGAATGTCAATGCATTCATGACATATCAATTCATGAGTTATTCCAAGGGTTACAACCAGTGTTTACTACCAGAGGTTCATACCTCCATTATTCAGGTTCTTCGTCCTGAGTCATACCTTACTTGGGTATCCAAGGCATACAACTGCCTTTTCAATTTTCATGCATAACATGAGACAGTAAAATATTTTGAAAGGGGTTCTTACCAAATCCCTTCATACCTTGTGACACATAGGCACAAATATCTTTATACCGGTTCTTGGCTGCTAGCACCCTCTTTATTATTTTTTTTACCTCATCACCAATGCTTTATGGGGACCTTTACAGTCCTATCAACAATCTTTTGATCGCAGCCTTCTCCCGGTCATTCTCTGTTTGAGGTCATTCATTATTGGCAATTTTCTTTCTCAATAGTTCCAATCTTATTTCTTTCTACACATGACATACACCATAGGCACATTAGTCGTCACGTAAATTAAAATGCAAGTACCATAGCATTTAAATTAATAAAATATTTTCAAACATGTCCCAGCATGTCCGTATGTACTTCATCCCACTATCCTTAGTGTTTTCATGAGTGCAACACAACGATCCTCAATCATTTTTCACAGTATTACAAACATCATCACTATGGTGTCAAAACATTTTCGTTCATCAATGTACTAGCTTTCTCATCCCATAGAAACATAATGTACAACAAGGAAAGAATTGAGGGCTCTCCCCTTCTTCAAATTCTTTCTACATTGTCTGGGGATTTTCAGCCCAGTCGAGTTATCTCTAAGGTCTTACTCTAACCCTTTTTGGGATTTTGCAACATGATTTAATAGCAACTCTTTGCTCATAATGAATCATGATCATGTGCATCCTACACACTTCCATTCGGTTATTAGAATGGTCCATATTTAGTTGTTAGTCTTCTATTAATTACACGATTCTTTCAAAATGTAATCTAGGATTCTTATATATATGGACAGGCCTTGCAACCCATTGTCCAACCTTAAACAGTTATTAGGGTCGTGACTCTGTTCTTCTGACAAACTCCTTACACAGTTCCTCCATCAGGAATTCCTTCGGCATGCCACTTCCTGGTTGCATATCCATCGCTATTGTGATGGCCTCAACCTTGAGTTAGCATTTAGATTTTTACTAAACATTCCCCTTAAGGAATATAAACCTGCATCTTTACTGTTAAGATCAATCAATTCATATTCCTTCACAATCCTTCTCATGTGATGCTCAGAGGCATAATCATTTGTCTCTTATTTTGACAAGAGATAATCCTTTCTCATTTACCCTTTCATCTAATTATATTGGTACTTCCTGAGGAAATGGAATACATTCCCCTCAGACTATTATTTGGAACATAACTTTCATGACTCCCCAGAATGGATTCAGCTATGCCTCCATGGTATTCATTTAATATGGACAAGAGCAATACTTGCTTTATGTTTCACTCATCAGGGAAATCATATTGGGCCTCTAGTATACTTATACTCTTACATCATACATGTGCATAATTTGAGCGTTTAATGTAATTCATGCCTTACCGGTATTAATATCAGGCTTCCTATTATGAAGCTTCACAATGCATTATACTCATGCACTCAAGTACAATTGAACACAACTAAGTATTCATCATACTAGTTCATGCCTTTTCCTCACGCGACCACCGATGGTGACCACGATCCGATCTAAAAGGCGCTTCGCATTTCACGATTTCGAGATTCATGTTGCAAGGAATTCTAGTTCCTCGATCCCCAAAATCTGAAAACCCAAAAGACCAAAACTAAGGTCTTCTCGACTCTTTTATTCACATGACCCTTCGCTCGAAACCAGGGGTCAAATCCCAGACACGTGTCAGGATCCCATATTTCGGCGAATCCATGGACAATGCTCCACCAATTCCCAAACTTCTGATCCATGTGGGCCTGACAACCTAGATCCCATGGTCCAGATCTCTTTGGCAATCAACAGTCCTGATCAAATCCTAGATTTCCACCTTTTAGGATTCTGGCGGAGTCTTCACCCCTTAATTCCTGATTTTGAATCCACGAAATGTGTAAGCGTCAAATCAACGATCCACCGCCTATCTCAATCCAATGGATTAGGTTGGATGTCGAGATTTCGTGACATATGAGTCCTCAAAACTCTGCCTGTTGACTTCTAAATCTCCAATTCCTGAAGATCCAATTACACCATATCTACGATTCAGGTCATCCACTAACCAACGAACTTGATTGAATCAGTGATTTACCTGGCACGACTTTGGAAAGTCTACGCTTCTATTTTCCTAATAGATGAAACCTCGAAGCTCTAGATAAACGAATCTCATTGATTCCAATCTAACAGATACTATTCCTCTTGAGCTTGTGAGTGATGAGAGGTTATCAACCTTATCTTCTCTGCTGATCAACTAGATCTAACAGTTCATAGAATTTTGGTATTCCTCCCTTTGATAATTCCACCGTCCATTCAGACTCTCGATACCCGAAATGTTGAAATTTCAGATCAGATCAATGGTCACCAATGACTCTCCAACCAATGGTTGTGATTATGTCACGCTTTCGCGTTTCGCAACTTCGGGACTTCTATTATGAAGAAACTCGAATCCTTCGATCCCCGAAATTGCAAAATTTCAGAGTTCTCAATCTGATGGTCCCGATTCTTCCATGATCTGACAACTCAGATCTCATCGGGGTTTCATGTATCGGGATTTCGCGATTTTGCGTGTTGCGAATTCGAAATAATTTTCACCTCCGTTCTCCCGATCCACGAAATTGCGAAATTCTTTCTGAATGATCAATCGTCTAGATTTCTCCTTGATCAACGACTATGATCTTTTCGTGAATTTTGCATTATTTCTTCCAAGCCCTTTGGTTCTGTGAAATTACGGTATCCCCTCGCAACTAACCAGTGTGCTACTTCTCCAAGATCGAATAACTCAAAACATTTCGGTTCTTTCTGAATGGATCTTGACTCTCAATCCTATCCAATCTTCAAAGTTCTTTTCTAAAGGATTTCTCCCGCTCAATCCTCCATACTTGTTGTTTCTTTGAACTTCAGTTTTCTGCGCTTCCTTTTGAACGCTTGAACTCTTCGAAACTTAGAAACTTTTTCTAAGTGTTCCCTCTCAAGACTTAAAACCAATAATCCTCCTGGTATACTTCGCGCTCAACCTCCAGAGTTTTCAAACTTTAACACAAGCTTGATTCTATATGCATGTTCGAAAAACCAAAATTCCCCGCTATCTCTTCTGATATTTTAAGTTAATTACAAGACTAATCTCATAGTCATAACTCATACAGATGTTACCCTCTCTTTATGGGAACAACCAATAAGGGTCACTCTTGGGAATTAGCAACAGTCCCAAAGGACTCCTCTTAATCTTGCTCAACAAATTATCCTTGTTGTCGATCCTAACCATTATAGGTTAGGTAATCTGACCCTATATATTTTCATCAGTCCTCTCAACCGTGAGGAGTTATATTCTCAGGGTTTAGTATTTTAATAATGCAGTAATTATAACTTTCTAAGGATCCTACCAGTCCTTACCAGATTTCCCAAATCATGAAGGAGTTCTTCATTTGGATCTTAATTCTTACCTAACCAACCATCTCAATTGCAAGAGACTCTACTTGCTTTAGTAGGTAGCCATCGTCACACTATAACATAACAAATCAGTTCATGTCCCTTGTCTAGCTTGTGCAGATTCATAGCACAATTTATTCCACATCTGTTATTCACACTCAGGTCTTATCAATAATATTGATCAATTCATTCCTACTCCTATAAGAGTAGTTATCATTTTGACAAAGGAACAATATAATTCCTTTGCTGGAATTCCACAAGAAATCCCAAAATCACAGGTTCAATCTGTAGCCCTTCTCCTCAAGGAGTAAATGTAGATAACAACATCTCCTTACGCGGCTCGTACATGAGCCCAAGTAGGCCAAGTGTTGTAACCATGCTCTGTTACCAATTTGTCACACACCCACTATGGGATAATTAATTTTTCGCCTCTTTTCTTCGAGGGACAGAATCCCCAAAGTCCTACGGGGGCCTAGTGTAGGCTATCTCTCCCCTTATCTACCTCCATGTGATCATGGGTTATGACCACGGGCCAAGCCAAGAGGTGTCGATCGCATTTCGCAACTCAGCAATGCAAGCGAGTTAAGCCTTTTGACCCTGCAAACCCCGAAACCCGAAATCTTACCTTCGAGGAGATCGACGACTGTGAGTCTCCTCCTGATCCAAAGGTCGTAGCCGTATCAGGATTTCGGTAAATGAGAGTTTAGTATGCAAGAGAGTCAAGTATTTCGACTCTTCAAACCCCAAAACCCGATACTCGAGTTCTTGTAAGAGATCCAACGACTCTTGATGTTATGGATCCAACGATCTGGATCTTTTCGGAGTTTCATGAACTGGGAGTTCACGATGCAATGAATCCAAAACTCTTGTCGCTCCAATCCCCAAATTATGATATGGGGATTTGTGTAGGAGATCGACGATCCTTGGGGATTTGAATCCAACGGTCCATGGGATTTCGGAGCTTTCCCCGAACTCTTGACTTCTCACCACGCGTCTCCTCCGATGGATGGTCCAGATCCATTCGAGACTCCTCCTTTCTACCAAAGAACGCATCGGGGATTCGGGTACCAGGAGTTCGCGACTTGCGAAGACAAGGGTTCTTACCCTTTTGTTTCCCGGGTGCCGAAACATCGACCGACAACCATGTGTCCCTTCGATGGATGGCTGTGACCTTTAGACACGATCAACGGTGGTGATCTTTTTGCGATGAGCAACGTCCATGATCAAATCCCAAATTTCTCTCAATTATTCACACTTAAAACAAATTGGGGTTTTGTACACCGAGATTTTGTGACTTGCGAAGACAAGGGTTCTTGCCCTTTGGTCTACCAGGTGACGAAACGCCGACCGACAACCATGTGTCCTCTACAAATGGATGGTCCAGGTAACTCCCATGGATCTTGGGATCTATGGTCTCGATTCCTTTGCTACTTTCAAAGGCTGAAAGGGGTCGAGGCATTAACGCCTATGCTCCTTCCTACCATATAACGATCATTGCAGACCTCAGATCCTCTGAAAGGATCTCATCCGTGCATCTCGCAAATGAAAGGGTACTCTCTTTCGGTATTTTCAACTCGCTATCCTTCCTAAGCTTCGTCAACTATGAAGGACTTGAGAGCTTTGTGCTCTTTCTCCTGGACTTGACTCTTAGAAGAGTCTTCAGCACAACTATTGCGCTCCTTCATCAAGGGGTTCTTTTCAACACAACTATTGCACTCCTTCAGCACACTACCTCTCCTGAGCTTAACATGCTTTGTCCTCCAAGGGACTAAAAAATACTAGGTGAGTAAATTGTTGTATATGAAACTATGCCTAAGGTCGACGAGCTCACAGTTTGTGGCTCTCGCTTAAGACACTACAAAACTCCAGAATTTATGAGAACCAGTCATGTCTGAACCCTATAATTCCTTACTTTCCTAATTATACAACCCAACAAGAATAGGAGGGATACAGTATATCCATTAAGCATTCATTCACATTCTTGAAAGAAAGCACAACATAACCAATTCATACACAATTACGGCTAAATTGCATAGGGTCATAAATCACTTATATATTACAGGTTGCCGCCAACCAACTGACTGTGGGTGTTCATCCTTCCACCCATCCATAGGCTTAGAGGCATTCAATATTATCACTCTGGTCACCCCCGTGCCAAGCCATGATATCACTAGGGAACTCTCACCCGTCTCGAGGGTTCTCTCTCTGTTTTCAGTTTCTGTTCTGGTCCTGTTTTCTACAACCCATAGCTTTATCACTCGGTCATGGCCTTGGCGAGGTTTCTCAGATGCTCTTCAGCATCAATCTCATGACCTTCCCCTTGTGAGTCACTGGAGATCTTCGCGCCTCTCCCTTACGAGCTCCTGCCCTGGTCTCCATCTCTCCTCTCCCGTGTGCGTGTCCCTCTTACCTGAATGGTTTTCCGACGTATCCTGTTCCTTCTGTCAGAAGGAAGCTCAGGTCTACAGGTCCCTGCGGTCCTTCGGAATGACATCCCATGTTTCCATTCATGGGGGTGGTTGGTGATTCAACCACCCATCCTTTCTTCATTAACTGGTTTTCTTTCCTTGACATTCAGAGGAGGTTTGTCATCCTTATCATGGGAGATTTGGGGTTATTTGATATATGAACCCTCTTGTATAGTTTTCACATTCTTCCTCTAGTGATATCATGGTCAGTACTTTCAAGGATTCACCCCCACAGTCAGTTATTGGCAACTCGAACAATAATACATTTACATTATCCTCATGCATTAGCATGGTAATTCCTATTTTATGATTAATTACAAATTGGGGGAAACAGGGTGTTACACCTAGGGTGCCCCGGAAGCCTTGATTTTGACCGAAACTGGCAGAATATCCTCTTGAACATGTTGTTGCTGCAACAAAACAAAAAACAAATGAAGTTAGTAATGATGGAAAGAAGTTTAAACAAAATAAAAAAAATTATCAAATTTTCTGAAAAAATATTCTAAGGCAAAAAATGATATTTTTTGGGACTTTTGACACTTGAGACCAGCCTAACCTAGGCCCTTTTAGTGGCTGTTGTTTGTTTTTTTTAAACAACAAACATAATACCTATAAACAGATTGATAAAGAAGTTAAAACCAAGCACAATATTTGACCTAGACTCTAGATGAAAAGATCAAGAAAATGCTTAAAACTTGCCTAGATCTATTCTTTAAAATTGATAAAATTGTAATTAGATCTAGGAAACAAATGCATGCAGCCTTTAGATGTTGAAAATAAAATTTAAATCTATTCTAAACAACATGTAACCAAAGAAAGAGGGTAGGGGAAAGTGTTTTATCGAAATTTTGAGTTTTTGCTTGAGCTTGGAACTTTTGGGCTATGGGGTTCTCTTGATGTGAAAAAGAGGGAGCTTGATCCTTGAATCTCTTTGGATGAAGATGATGGAAAAAATCACCTGTCGCTCCTCCAAACTTGAGGAAACTACAACTACACTTCAATCCTGCAACAAAGTGGTTAAAGGCCTTCCCTACACAACACAACTCACACACACATGTTAATTTAACCAAAAATAAAGCATGCAGTGTAAGAGTCTATGAAATAAAGAAGCAATAAGACAAATCAAGCTAGATTAATATTACCCTATTATATGATAGCATACCTTATAGGCTTCACCAATTAATCACAAAACTAAAATGTAAAAAATACATGTTACCTCATAATAAAATTTGCATTTTGAGATCAAAGCATCCACACATTTGAGTCCACACCAAAATAGCTCCAAAGTCTTTCTTATTCCAAATGATAACAATATTACAATAGCTTTCTTTCCCAAGACTGAACTCCCTTGAGGAGAGGTCGACCCTTTCTTAAATAACATTTTAGGTGATATTTCCAAAGGGGAGATGCGCTAGGGTTAGAGTTGAGGCATGAGTGAATGGGTAGTGAAGAGGAGATGCACATGAGTTAGAGTGGGGAGGTGTGGAGTGGTGAGGGAGTGAAATAGAGTGAAAAGGGAGTGATATGGAGTGAAGTGAGGACGAGTGGAGTGAGGTGGAGTGGAAGTGACAGTGAGTGGGAGTGAAGTGAAGTGTGAGGGCGAGTTGTGAGCATTGGGATGTGCACCACTCTCCCTAAGTGCGCCACTCAAGCATGTGGGGTCGAGTCCCCACTTTGGGATCTCCCCCAAGTCCACATCACCTCAGTTAGGTCGACCTCACCTTTAGCTAACTCACCTAGGCTTCCATTTGACTGGGGACAAGAGAAAAACATGTTTCAAACATGTTCCCCAGTTCTCCTAAAATATAGGAAATGAATTTAATTACTCCTTTTCCGTAATTTTCGAGTAAATTTGACTTTTGAGTGATAATAATCACTTTTGTGTCTCGAAATATGGGAAATAGGGGTTTACATGATACTCTGGACTGGAAAACGACTGTAAATATGGAATATGACAATGTTTGATGCCATATTTTTACAATTTATTGACTTAGAATTAATAAATTCCATTTTTGCGGGAATTTAATTAATTCACTAAAAACTTAAAAAAAACTATCAAACCTAGCCGCAATTTGCACATGACTCAATCAATATGTCCTAGTATGATATCATATAATTTATACACTAGAAATTAGATTTTCCATGCCAAGATCTGATCGCCAGTACATACTTCGGCTCTGGAGCTAGTCTTCTGAGTGAAAAAAATTAGAAATTATTTAATCGCTCAATAAGGCAAGCAAAAAAAAATACTTAACAAGTAGAAAAAAACACTCCAAAGTATGTGATTATTCATTATATTGTGTGGCCAATAGTCTTTTACAAAATATCATACTTAGGACATTTATTACAATGGTGGAAATGTGGGAAAAGCGGTCTTTTGCAAGACTGAATGAACTCTGAATTTTGCATATATGAGCACTGATTGCTCATTCTTTGGCGACTCTTCAGGAAATACAACTTGTGCAAACTGATGGATAACATATGCTCCATATGGGACATGTTCTTGATCCTTTTATAGAAAGGGAGAGCATGCGAGAATCTAGAATATGTCCCTAAATCACAAACATCTCGCCAAAAACAACATCAACGACACATGTATATGAAGACCAATTGTAAATTGAAATTGCACAATTATTATACATGTAAATACCAAAATGAAAATGAACTATTATACATAAAGTATAAAAGAAGAAAGTGAACATAAATGAAAATTAAAATGCAGAGGAAAGGGTTAGAGATACGTTACCGAGGATGCCCCATGGCATCAAATAACATTATTGAAGAGCAATTTGAAAAGTTGTCTGCTCACTTGTATATTTAACCTTTCCATTGTCTGACTGGATGAAGTAGAAACTGCATGAATCAACCATGTCATGGATGAAACAAGACCTCAGATGTATGAATAATCCCTGTCCGGGATGACTCTTTGAATATCCTTTTCCAAGTTTTATTATCTTGTCCCTTTTCTCGGGATCCAACCACCCAAGAAACATATGTTTGTTTTTATTCAACCAAACTTTGAAGTTTGGTAAGCCTTGTAAGTCTTTAATGAATATCTGCATTGGATGATAGTGACAGAGATGGAAGGATCCTACGAGAAGAAAGCTTTCCTAACTTCCTCTAAAAACACCTTCAGGTTTAAGGATGAAGCTAAGAAAACTGTGAGTTCCTCCTTGCAGAATACTTTGTCAAATTATTTTGAAGTGGATTCGCCAGATGATCAACTTTATTATAAACAAACAAGAAGCATCAAACAAAGAAAAAAACAAAAAAGAAAACAAAAGTCATGTTCCAGGAATAGAAAGATTTATCCCTGGCAACGACACCAAAATGTTGCCGTCCTAATACACACCTGGGTTATCGTGGAAGAAACCTTCAATACACTTGGTGTGTCCTTGAGGGAAAGTCTCGAGTCAAGGTGATGTCACCTGATCGTCAAATCCTTCGTCTAGGCCAACTCCTAGCAAAGCCAAGGGGGATAGTCCCTATAAAATAAATCTAAGTCTTTTCTAAACTAAGAAAGAAAAACACTTTAATCTAGGAGTTTATTGCTTAAAATAAAATTAGATCATTTACCACTTAACATTTATCATCATAAATAATACCTTGCTCATGAAAAATTCATACATCAAAATGATACAACATCTGCAATATTCAAGAGCATAAAAGAAGATTAGACAACATGCATAAGTATAACTGCTCACATAAAGTAAATTGATAGTGATTTTTAACTAGTGCCTTAAAAGGAGTCATGGGCAGTGTAGATCGAATATGTTATTAAGGTAAATTTTGTATTTAGTTAATGAAGAGTGTTTGTCCCCTTTAGGAAGCTTGTTCTTTGCTTGGACTTGCTGAGAGTTTACCAAAACCCAATGGTCTCACTAGTAAACTCACTAAAAGTGTTGGATGACCAAAACGGGTGGGAAGCCAGGTCCCGAGAGGGCCCACCTTACTTTGCAGTTCACTTTTAGGATTTTTCCTCCCAATGAACTAACAACTTAAGATATTTCCCTATTAAACTAGAAAGGTTCAATTACTTGATAAAAGCACAAAATAGATAGATCACACACCCTGCTTTGTAAATGAAGCACTTGCACAAACACTTGAAAGTGAAAAAAAAGAAATTGCAACAATTAAATGATGTACCCTGCTTTGTAGTTGAGAAAGATTAATAAGATACTACTTGAAATTTAAATAATGTTGCAAGATAAATTAAAGAAAGAAAGAAAGTTCTCGAAGTAAAGCTAGCTAAGCATGCATGATTAATTAAGACTTGATTAACATGCATAAATATTAGAGTGTTGTAGTGTGTTTGATACGTTTGACTTGTGTATCTGATTACTAGATTTTAAGCATGCACTGTTATCGCACAGTTTGTAGCAAGGATAAAAGGTTTGAGGTTTGAAGGCCAAACTGGCGTAACAAGAACCAATCCCACCCAATGTCACCACAATGGGATGGTTCTTTCTCTTTAGGGAGGTAATGCCCAGGGGAGACGTCCCCGGTGACCTGGGGTTTTGAGAAGGCAAAGGATTACAGGATAAAGTAGTTATTCCCCCCTCACAAGTCACCACAGAGAAGATAGTCCAGCCAAAAGGCCAATAATAAAGTAAAACCCCCAAAGAGATATACCTGCCTGAGACAAAACAACAATAAACTAATATATGCAAGCTTTGATCAATGGGTTAGTACTTTATGTAAATCAATGACTATTTGATGCATTCATAAGCAATTTGACAATAAATATTGACGAAGTCAATGTTTATAAATAACAATGAAAATTATGTCACTTCACTAATAAATGCTGGAACAATATGGCATTCAATGTAATAAATCAACACTTCATTCAATTAATTCCTTCAACACCATTCAATTGCTTATAAAGAAAAGCGTTTAGCTGCACAAAGGTGTTAATATAAAGAGATGACGACAACCCTTCAGGTATTAGGTTTAGTTTATAATCTAGGGTTAGTGTAGTTAGGGTTTCATTCAATGTATTGAGAGTAGTTTTGATCAGGTTCACTTCAATGCAAGAGATATTTAGATCAATGCCTTAGGGTTAAATGGAGTTAATAGTGAAGGATGCAAGAGCTGAAGGATCAAAGAAAACAATGAGGCTAAGAACTAGAGGATTAAGCCTTGAGGTGTTGCTAGAGAAAGCCCTCAAGGATACAAACCCTAGGGGAGAGAGGCTCACCTTGGTGTATATGAACTAGGGCTCGATGATCTCTCCTCCTTCCTTAACTCATTGGCAATCATGGCTAGTTGAATATGAAGCATACAACCAAGACAAGAGGGTTTGATGAAGCAGAGTGTTGCTACAGTAAGGCTCTATCAACAAACCCTAGAAAAATTGCCCCAAAGTGTAGAAAACCTAGGCTTAAGGCGTCTCCTTCTTCTCAGCTTATAGATAGCACGACAAGCAATAAATGAAGAGAGAAAGAGAGTGTAGAAATGACTAGGCTCTCTCCTTCTTCAATCAATGGTTGAAAACTTTCTCTCAATGGGGACATGAGACAAGGACCTAGTTGTGTGCTTGTCACCTAGGGTTTTATTCAACAAATTATAAATATATGCAAGAAATGAAACTAAAACCATTCATTCAAGAAGTTTTGCAGAAAAATACTTACATATCACTAAGAAATAGCATTGCAAACCCTAGTTGTAACACCTTCCATTGAGAGAAATGCCAAAACATGCCAAAACAATCCTCCTTCAACAAGTGCGCATCACTAAATCAACCAATTATCCAAGAGAGGGCACAAATTTCAGACCTCCTTATGGAGTGAGTAAGTTGTTATGAAAAATGAAGGTGAAAATCCTTCATTTATACCATACCATGACCTAATTTTACATTTTAGGTCATGAAAAAGGCCGACAAGGCCAAAATACTAAAATCATACTGTTTTACATTAAAATGTTAAATTAAAACCCTAATCAAGTTGAAAAGAGACATCAAGCCCCTCTAAAGGAGACGTTAGCCCCTTTTAGGGAAAATGGAGCATCCTGGAGAAAATGTTAGCCCTCCTTGGGCTTCTCCAACATGCCACACATGCCAATACTGCCTAGTCTGCCTCCCAAGATGTCCACAAGGTTGGATGATGTCATGGTCATCATGGGTGACATCGTAGGCCTTCCAAGGCCAACGATGCAATGAAAAAGGGCCAAGGCCCCTAGGTCAAGCTCTGCCAGGGTGCCTCTGGTGGAACGTCCTCTTCTTCTCCAGTGCAAAGCCCTTGATCCATCTTTGTCATGTCTCTGCCCCTTGATGGGGTCTCAACATCCATCTAGTGGGATCTTCAGCCCCATGGAGGTCCAAACTAATCATCTCCCCATGTGTACCAGTCCAAAATGGTACCTGTCCATTGGGCATGGTCCTGCACATCAAAAGATGCGCCCTCCATGGGCTCATCAGTTACAGGGATCATAGCAATGTCAATCACATTTTATCATCAATATTATTAAACATATGCAATAAATCCCTAATACATCTGCTAAAATCTCAAAGACATTACATCAACCTGCAATACAAGTTTTGGAGAAAAGACAAGGCGTCATATTGGGATAGTGCCCATAGAAAAAGGAAAGTTCTTGGAAGAGACCTCATTCGAGACATGTAAGTGGGTGATGTGGTCAGGGGATGTGCAAACATGTGGGTGGAATGAGGGCCAAGGATGCAAAATATGTTACCTGTGGGTGCCTTTGTAGAAGGTGAGTTGTACCTATCCTGGATGCATTTTTTTCAAGCCCATTCTTGTCTTTTATTCTTCATTATTTTATTCTTTTATTGCCTTTTTTGTTCAAGAGCTAATTAGGGGACACTGTCGTGGCATGGTGACCAATGGTGACAATGTTACCCACAATTAATTTCACATAAATGAGAAGGTTGGCTCGTGATGAGACCCCCTTTCCCTTGGCCATGCAACCAAGAGTCATTGCCCTGGCATGGTAACCAGCTGGTGGCAATGTCATACTGCTAGGTACCCATGGACCTAATAGGTTGGCTCGTGATGAGACCCCCTATCCTTTGGTTAGGTCTTGTCTTATTATTTTTTTGGGTCCCTCTTGTTTCTTGCTGAGAAGCCTTTTATTGCTTTCTCAGGGATCCTTGGGCGAAGCATCTCAAGGTTTTATTCTTAGGATTTTATCTTTTACCATCTTGCTTTTACCTTCTGGGCCTTTAGCCCCTTCTTCCCATGAGATAAGGTGCAATCCTGAAAATAGGTCAACCCAATGTCTGGAGAAGTGGAAAGGGATAGGTGAGCAGGAAAAAATATGAAAAGGTGATGTTGTGATGGGAGCAGATGATGGCCCTTCAGAAATCCCCCCAGTGGAAAACCAAAACCTAGAGACACAGGCTTACTAGGACACCCTGTCAATCCCCCAAAACATGGTCAAGTGGGCAAGTGTAATATCCAAGCAGTTTGTTAGAAATAAAAGGAATCGAATGCATATATTCAAAGGGTTTGATGATCAAAGTGACACATACCATGATACCTATACCAATTACCTCATGGAGCAAGAAAATTCTCTGACACAGGACCAACCCAATGGTGATGGATGCTACTGCCACTGACAAGATAAATATGATGGAAGAAATCAAAAGGTGGGCCCTCCAGGGCCATGCTCAAGTCAATCCTTCTCTTGGTACTCCATGTCTAGGACCAGTGGGCCTTGAGACATGATCTCCTAGTTATCCCTAAAAGTGGGGGATAACATCTGGATCCAACTCGGGGACATGTGCTCACCACAGAGCACATGAGAACCTCAACATCTCTAGCATAACCTATTGACCTGCTCAATCTCAATAGAAGCATCAGTAACAAAATTGGGGTAGTAATGCCACCCCAAAATACATAGATATACATATAGACTGAAATAATATAGATGTGAAAAGAAACTAACATGCAATGCAAATGGTATAATACACGAATGCAAAAATTCCTACCTACTTGTACTTACCTGTGATGTCAAGTCACCCCACCCTGGTGGGGTTTGAGGAGGCGCCCACTGATGGGTACTGTGCGTCTTTGTCCCTCCAATGTGGACAGGTAATAAGAGTCATTAATCAACTTTCTTCCAACCTTGAAAAGGCCAAACCAAAATTGAGTGTTTCCTTTGATATTAGTAGGCTCCCCTTTATTGGCATCCCACATCCATACTACGTCCCCCTCCTTGTACTCTCTGATTTTGAAATTGGTCATTCCTTGAACAACCTTGGTGTATTGTGTAGAGGGAGGTGGGTGGGATTCTGCTGTAAAGACGTCCTGCTGTGACGGATGGATCCATACATCATCTTCTACCTTCTTTAGGATCTTCACAGTCTCGGATTCCTAGCTTTTGAACTTGTCCAGGAGTTGTTGGTATTCCTCTTTTTTGAGCCATTTAATTTGATCAGAATCTTCTTCTATTGCAAAAGGTGTATCTTTTAGAGAAATTTTATGAAGAGTCTGTCTAGTCTCGTCATGTGATTTGTCATCTTTGATGGAATCACTAGGCCCTTGCACATGAGTTGTAGTCACAGGTACATTCTGGAGACAACCAATAGTTCCATCTTTCAAGGGTATATTCACATAAGTGAGGTCCATCTCAAGAGTAACTCCAAGATTTGAGGCAAATTTCCTAGACAATAACATACCCCGCACATCTGGGAAGTCCACAACCACTATGTCCATGTGGATGACTTTCTCAATCACCCCATGTGTGGGTGTGGCTTTAGACTCAAAACCACACACATTCCTGTAAGGTTGTGTGACTTTAAAACCTAGTTGTTGCATGACCTTGAGAGACATCATATTAGCACCGGCCCCTGTATCCAACATGCAGTTGTTGAGGCTCTTGTTATTCATTATCAAGGTCATGAAGAAAGGAGGATGTTCATCGTACTGGACCTTGAATTGGTTGGCTTGTAACATGATATGAAGTTCCGTGGGTCCATCTGATCCTTGAAAGAAATTTTCAAAATGATCTTTGACAAATGAGACATTAATGACTTCTTTCAGGGGAATAGTTACATGCATCTTGGATAGTGCCCCTTCAAAGTCAAAGTTCAAGTTAACCCCTTTAGTCTTGGATGTCTTTGGAAGAAGTACGCCCAAAGGTGGGGTTTTTGTTTGGTCAGTGGTAGGTTGGTTCAACTTCTTTCTTCTATACACCTAGAACTCTTGTTTCTTTAACTTTTCTTTTGATTCCTGGTCTAGGTTGTTTATTACTGCCATTTTGGATGACTTGGCTTCCTCTTTCATGGCCTCTTGATGCTATTCAATGATGATATTTATTTGAGGGCCTTCTATGACGTGGCCTATATTGTTCACTTGTTGATGGCCACCATTACTGTATGGACATTCATGTTCCCAATGTGCTTCACTGCATTGAAAACACCAAGGGTTTTCATCCACATTGTTTGTAGGTTTTAAGGCATTTGGAACTTCTATGTCCTTGAAAACATTTTCGTTCCACTCAATGATACCAACTACTCTCTGTAATGGATAGCCATATTCATCCCAATATTTAGAGACATCAGAGGTATCGTCGGGACAATCACCCCAATTTGTATCTTCTACTGTCAAGGGAAAAGTGGGGCAATATTGAAACAAGCACAGATCCACTGAATTATAGTCACTAGGTCCAAGATCATCTGTTAACAAAGAAGAGGGTGTTTTCTCATCTTTCTCAAAATGACTGGTTTGTAATAGTGTGGGAATCCCCTCAAAATATAATTGGTCATCCGGGTATTGCTTTGTTAGAAAGGAAATTTTCAACATTTCACGAATTCTTTTAACCCTTTGCAAGATACATGTAATACTAGTGCTTAAATTGGTTCCACTATGTACCCGAGGCTCTTTAGACCTATTTTTCAGATCCCTGTTGGTTTCACTCATATCTTGATTTTCTAACATTGGTGTGTTCAAGACAAACAAGGAATCTTCAAAATTAGGTTTTTTATGAGTGGCTATACCCAAACCATTGGATGGTTCATGTTGTCTTGAGAAGTTTAAGACATCGTTGATGTTTAAGAAAGCTGTGCTCCATTTCCTTTTGGGAGGCATGAGTTTTACCTCAAGGATTTCTGGGAGCTTGGGTTCAGTTTCGGTGATATCCTCGTCACTATATTCCCAAGGGTTATTATTGTGCGAGAGATTAACTTGATGGATGTAGTCTTCGAATTCAAGCTTCCCGTCAATATGGTAAGCAAAATATTGTGCTTCTTCTAGAGTCGAGGGTGAACGATATTTGAGAGTAAACTGCAAGACTCCTTCCAACGAGTTCAAGTAGTGTTGGAGGATAGCTTCTTCTGAGAATCTAGGTCAAATATTTTTGAGGAGATGATTGAACCTATCATTGAAATCCCTAATGCCCTCACTAGAATCCTTACAAATATCAGTTTACTGAGAGTAAAGGGAATCCATGCTTTCTTTTTAACACCAATTTTTCTTAAAGACTTGTTCAAGATCTTCAGGAGTTTTGATGCTTCCTTTCGGGAGTTTGTTAATCCATCTTCTAGAACTTTCAGTGAGTGAGCTCACAAAGAGCCTTAAAAAGATGTTAGGGTGTTCTTGTCCGTGTTATCTCTCCGTAAATTCCCAAAGGTTGTCAGGGTAGAAGAAATTTTCCAGAGGTAACTTTATCCAACTACTTCGAAACTGGAAAGCCCTGCCAGTTTCAGAGAGGGATCTCTCTGTAGAATTTAGATATGTTTTAACTTTGAGATATTAGGCTAGTTAAGTAGAACAAGATTGGATGGTTTGTTTTTTGTAAAGTTGGATGAAATAGGGTTTACACATCTATTGGGATATGGGGTCTATATTATAAGGATAGAGATCTAAACAGGAATTAAAAAGATTATTTTCACAGGGAAAGGTAATGCTTTCATTAGATTCTTTGGTAGTAAAATGATGGATAACAGAAAAGAAAAGAATATAAATTAAAGTAAAGAAGCATTTATAATTTCTTCACTATAACATCAGAAGATAAACATTTAGATATTTAAAGTCGAAGACAGGGTATACAAAGATAAATCCTGTGACATACACTACTTTTAAAAGTTCATATTAGAAAACAATATGACGACTGAGTGAGAAAAACATTTAACAAAGGAAAAAAACATCACCAATGAATAACACACGAGAATCCCGTGAAACGTCCCTTTGTATTATTGGAAGATCTCTTGATAAACAATTACACTCTCTATGGATTATAGGGCGTAAAGATCAACCCTTGGTACTTCAAAGTTCGAAGTATTTATAATCAAAATTACATACGATCCTATCATTAAAAATCAGGACGTGGCAGATTCTAAATTTAACTAACAAACTCAACAAGATACAAAAATTCAGGAACTATTGATGATGTGTTGAAATATTCATGTTGATTTTGGGGAAAACCGTTGGTGAGTCATCTGCACGACTTCGTCTGATCGGATTGCTGACTAGACTTAGACACCTCATCTCCTAATCGATCAGATTGCATAGCTCCTCCCATCATAGCTGACATGGAATGATGACTTTGAGTAATATTCTCTATATTTCATCCATCTTTGTGTACTTGGAAAAAGTTGGCTTGACAATGAAAATATACCGGATCTCGTGTTGTATGCTGATGTCTGACTACAAAGTTTCTAAGAACGCATTGCCCATTATGCTGCCCTGTATTCCCAAAAATTTTGAACTATCTTTGGCCACTGTGGCCAGCGTCTGTTTATAATCAAAGGGTCATTAACTTTTCATTTAGGACCCTTAAGCCAGGGAGTCCTTTCTTCTGCAGAGCTTCGATTTTGCCAAAAAAAAATTGTACTCCTGTGTCCATAGTCCTGATTTTCTCTTCCAATTGTAGCATTAGTCCTCTTTTAGTCAGAACCCTCTTGACTTCGAGGATGGTTTCCATCCTGTCTTCAATCTTCAAATCTTCTAACTCTTCCTTGGTTTTGGAATTCAGGAATTTAATGATCTCAGTGGCTTCTGTGGGCATTTCTCCCAGTTCTTCTCTTATTTTCTCAATAGCTTGCCTGCTCCTTTGTACTAGTTCGTTTTGATCGAACATGATTTGCACCATAGGCCATATTTCATTTATGGATTTGGAGATATCCATCCAGATATTTTCCTTGGCTTCAACAAGTGTATTGCCTGCCACTGTTTTCTTTCGAAGCTGATGCAATTCCTGTTTGAGTTTGTCTGATGTTTGTTTCTCCATGGAGTAGCTGGTTTGGTAAGAATACTTAAGTTCCTAAAGGTCCTCAACCTCCTTTTTAAGTCTGCTAATTTCCGTCTCTTGCAAGTTCATCTCCCCCATGGATTTTTCTAGTTCTACTGTCTTTTCCAGAGCTATCAGTGGAGTTGCTAGGGGAATTTCTACTGTGGAAGCTGTGTTGACTCTTGTGAGTGGAACTACGCTCATTGAAATGACCTCCATAGGTGTTGATTGTTCCTTCTCCTTCACTAACCTTTCCAGTTCTGCTTCCATCTCTTTCAATTGCGCATTCTGCTCCATGATCAACTTGAGCATCTCATCCTTTTCACCTTCTATCTCAGCTATCTCCTTTGTCTGTGCATCTTCCATTGGTGGTAGTTTCAGCTATTTCCTCCGAGATGCTATATCAATATTTTTATTTTTAAGAATCTCCTAGACTGCCTTCACGTTCGAGGGGTCATACCTGATCTTGAGGACCAATTCTTCCAATGTTTTACTTCTGTTATCCTTTGCAAAGGATGATATCTTTTCTAACTTTAGTTGTGTCTGAACATTGCTCAAAGAGACTTGTAGTTTAGCAGCCGTAGTAGAATAATTTTCCAAAGTGGAAAAAACCATTTCTCCTGTTTTCCTATGCAGATCCATTTGATCAGCCGGGTGCACATATCTGGTGTGAAACTCGAATGTTGCCATTTTGTAATCACTAATTGCCTTTGGGTCGAGCACCTGTGCCTGCAGAAAATCCATGTGCATTCTACCCTTTTCTATATCAAACGTAGACAACATTATGTGATGTGTCGTGGATGTTTGTTTCCAAAACTGAGCATAAGTACTGCTGGTCAGCGTCTGATTCCTCTTCTTGATCAGGTCATATTTCTAAAAAATACTCAACTTTGGTCCTCCTTTACTCGACAGGTCAACTAGTGAAGTATTCATCGGCTTCTTGGATGAAACTATAGACATGATCTGCTTGCTACTTGTGACAAGAGGTGACTGATCACCTTTCATAGTGGTAGTGGATTGGGTTTCCTTTTCGCCAGTCATTTCAGTTGTATGATTGGATTTTGGCCTTTTGGTATGTAATTGGAAAACTTCAGCCGAGACTTTGGTGACAGAAGGTGAAGTATCCTTCCTGGGTATTTTCTCCTTTGGATCCTATGGTATGGTTGTTTGCGAGATAGTAACTAAAGGATCCTGCTGCTCTATCTCTTCTAGAGTGTTCGACTCCCACTCCATTTGATTCGCGAAACTTTGATGGGGGTATGTCAGAAAAGTGGTAAGATGGTTTGCGGTAAGTAGTGGGAGTTTGGTGTAATAGAGTCCTTCCACATTAGCGGAGGGGGCCTTCTATAAAACCATTCCATTATGGACCCCCCCCCCCCC